>JAFVLL020041639.1:0-50555 GCA_021397915.2 Tor tambroides | reverse complement strand
CGGAACACACAACACTATAATACATTATTTATTTAACACACATACTTATTTACATTTCAAATTTGCACATATCATAACTGTACATACATAATTGTCTATATTATATATTGTGTTTTTTGCTATTTTGTACATTGTCTATTTTGTATATTTGTATATTATTCTTTTTATTATCTGTGTCTTGTCTTGTCGCTGTCATTCTGTTGCACTGTGGAGCTTCTGTCACTAAAACAAATTCCTCGTATGTGTAAACATACCTGGCAATAAAGCTCATTCTGATTCTGATTCTGATTCTAGTTTGACTGCTCTCACATGTCTTAGATCTGGGAAGTCATGCAGACTTGATATTCTAAATGAAATATTTCAAAAAATATATATATATAGATTATATAATAAAGGTTTGAATGTATCATTTATTTGAGTTCCTGCACATGCAGGTGTGAAAGGAAATGAAGAAGTAGATTTATTAGCCAAACAGTCTCTTAAATCTCAAATAGTAGATTTACAGATTGTATTACGTAAAGTTGAAGCTAAAACCATAATTAAAGTTCACACTCAAAATATATGGCAGTAATAGTGGGATTTTAATCAAAACACAGTGTTGGTGCTGGAAGAGAGATGGGTAAAAATCAAAGTAAAGCCTGGTCATCACTCATCTCAGAATGGGACATACAGGACTCAATAAGACACTTCATTAAATAAGTAGACACATAAGTAAATTATATTCACATTGTAATCAACCAGAATCTGTGCATGTGAATAATGGAGTGCCATGCATATGAAAATGAAAGAATAGAATTAAAAGAAGTATTTGAAAAATTTAAATTAAACTTCACTTTGGAAAATATACTCGGAGCAGCAGTGAGGAAAACATATCCACAGTTAAAAGAAACAGGTCTGTTGGAATGAATATAAAGGTTACAGGATTCATTGTATTATACATATATACATTCTATTTTTTTTTTTTTCTTTGTTTTTGTTTTTTTCTGCCAAACTCTTGATCCACACTCCAGTCCAGCAGGTGGCAGTAAAGCATAAGTTGGTTTACCAACCTCCAAAAATGTTTAAGAAAAAGAAGAACAGATGGATTGTCACAAAATCAGTGGCTGCATCCGAAATGGCATACTTCCCTATTATATAGTAGGCAAAAAGCAGTAGGTGAGCAAATAAGTATGTTTGAATCCTCAGTATTCATAAAAGAGTAGGCGAGAATTACCTGTCTGTTGTACTATTTCTCGCGAGATTTGGACGTACGTATACTTAATTTGCGTTCTACTATGCCTACTTACATACTATATAGTAGGAAAAAGAAGAAAGAAGTATGTTCGAAAACATCAGTATTCATAAAAGAATAGGTAAGAAATCCCCGGATGTCCTATTGCTTTAGCCCGGATTCTGAAGTGCTCATCGATGGATACTTTGTAAGCCCACGGGAGAGGATACATCATCATCGAACAAACTTACAAACCAAAAACACCAGCACTCATGTTAAAACTGTATTTGGTGAACTTCTGTAGAGCAAACTGTTGAATTGTTTAAGATGTAAAGATGCTAAACAGTACAGTATATTTGTGATTTTGCAGTAAAAACAGGTTTTCATTATGTATAGCAAACAGGGGAGCTCCAGTAAGCACACGTACGTCCCCAAAGTGGATTTACATAAACCATACACATCTTTAAAGACTATTACTAAATGTCTATTTAACATCTGACAGGAAAATGTTCTAAAATAATTGCAGATGAGCACACCTAATAGACATTAAAAAGACATCTGAGTGAGTGATGTATTTGTGCTGTCAATAGAAATCACTGTTGTCAGCACTGCTTTAGATAAATGTAAGCAATATAAATAAACAAATCTACATAAATTAACTAAACACGAGTTATCTATTTCATTTTTTTCCATTAGTATTGTTGATAAACTGAGGAACATTTGTGTTGGATAAAAAACAACTTATCACATCAGCATCTACCTCAACATGTAAATATAGTATTGAGCCCATGAATCACAGAGGTAACTTAAATCTTGTCTGGATGTTACAGGGACAGGGACACATGTGTACTTATCCACTTGAGAGTGACTGATGAAGAAATGCTGCCATCAAAGGCTTTCAGTGAATACACTACAGACATCAACAAACCATCTTTTTGAAAACCTGAAACTAAAATATTAAGATCATTTTGTTACTTTTAATACAGAAATCAAAATACATTGTGCTGATAAAATGGCTGCTTTTGTAGTATATTTGTGCAGTTTTGTAGAATCTGAACTGTACAAAGACTGCTCTGTGCAGTGAGGATGGAAATCCACAGCAGCATCCTGGAAATGGTCTAGTGCCATGGATGAGACCCTCCATGACTCCACCTGTCCTTACTGCCTCATCTGGGCTGGATGTTGCTGTGGCCTCTTCATCATCAGTGAGCCCAGAGCCAGCGAGAGCATCTAGAGAAAAGCCAAAAGACATTAAGGATGTGATTTGTCAAGTTTGTTCTGCTGGTTTCTGTTCATACAATGGAGCCCAACTTTTAGATGCTTCAAAAGCATTATCAAATAATGTTATAAAACTTCTGAAAGTCACGCTCTATTGACTGATGTTATATGAACAGAAACCAGCAACCAACAGGACAAACTTGACCAAAATCACCTTTTGTGTTTAGATTAAAAAAAAAAAAAGAAATAAATAATGACTGAATTTATGTTTGGAAGAACCCTTTAAGCCCCCTAATAGAAATGGTATGAAATATTCATACATTTATATTATAGTACTACCTTGAAGAAATAAACTTTAAGAAATAATCAACTTTGAGAATTTGCCCCTGAGACAGTGTTTTACAAAATGTTTTATAAAAATCACATTTACATTTGTGCATTTGGCAGACACTTTTATCCAAAGTAACTTACAGTGCTCTTATTACAGGGACCTGTAATCCCCCTGCAGCAACCTGGAGAAAAAAAAAAAAAAAAAAAAAAAAAAGGCTTGCTGAAGGACACACTGGTGGTTGTAATGAGGAATCAGAAGCGGTCGGATCCATTTGCAGTGTTTATTAAGATCAGAGTCAGAGACAAGCAGAAGTCGATCAACAGCGTCAGGTGTGTCACAGAGAATCAGAATCATAAACAGATTACCAGGCTGGGGTCGGGGCAGGCAGCAGACTGAGAACAGATCAATAGCAGACAATCAAAGGGCAGGCGGCAGAGAATCACAAGGGGTCAAGGCAGTCCAGGATCATACACAGAATAGCAGTCAATGGTAAACGCTCAGAAATGTCAGACGGGGCTAAACAAGACTTCGCAAAGATTGGGAGTGTGAGTGTGGCTTAAGTAGTGGGGATGATGAGGTACACCTGGCGGTTTATTAGTCCTAGGTACGGGGTGTGTGGGAATTGTAGTCCTGGGAGGAGTTAGTACTCAGGCTCGTGATCGGAGAGAGCCACAGAGGCCTGACTTGTGACCGAGCCCCCTCCCTGCGAGTGGTTCCCGAAGCGAGAACGGTCCGGACGCCGAGGTCTTCCACGGGGTCTTGGAGCTGGTTTGTCAGGGTGGTTCTGATGAAACTCAGTGGTGAGGTTGGGGTCCAAGATATCCTGGGAGTTTACCCAGGAACGTTCCTCGGGACCATACCCTTCCCAGTCTATGAGGTATTGGAGAACCCTGCCTCGGCGTCGTGAGTCTAGGATCTCTCGCACCTGATAGGCCTCCTCGCCGTCCACGACAATGGGAGGGGTGCTCTCCACGGCGGCCTCCTCCTGGTCCCTCTCTCCTCTCGGACCACCGGCGGGCTTGAGCAGAGAAACATGAAAAGTGGGTGAGATACGGTAATTTGCAGGTAATGCCAAACGATATGAGACTGGTGTAATCTGTTTTAGGATTTTGAATGGACCCACGTACCTAGGGTTGAGTTTCTTGCAGGGACGCCGGAGACGTAGATCCCTTGTTGAAAGCCACACCCACTGACCAGGAGCAAGGTTGGGTCCTGCTCTGCGGCGACGATCAGCCTGTTCCTTTACTCTCCGAACTGCCCGTTGTAAATGGACGTGAGCTGCGTCCCAAGTTTCCTCGCTTCTTCTTAGCCAGTCGTTGACAGCTGGTAGTTCTGAGGGTTCACCTGACCAAGGGAACAGCGGAGGTTGAAATCCGAGAATGCACTGAAAGGGGGTAAGTCCGGTAGCTGCTTTCCTGAGCGAGTTCTGCGCATACTCTGCCCAGATCAGATAGCGGCTCCAATCGTTCTGGTTGTGACAGTAGGAGCAGAGGAAGCGGGTGAGTTCTTGGTTCAATCTTTCGACCTGGCCATTGGATTCGGGGTGGTATCCAGAACTGAGACTGACGTTGATATTCAATTGTTGACAGAAGGCTTTCCAGACCCGTGAGGTGAACTGTGGTCCCCTATCGGAGACGATGTCCTCTGGGAGGCCATAAAACCTGAATACTTGCTGTATTAATGCTTCAGCCGTCTCGAATGCTGTGGGTAACTTCGTGAGGGGAATTAGGCGACAGGCTTTGGAGAAACGGTCGATCACAGTGAGGATGGTGGTGAAGTGATTGGAATTGGGTAGATCGGTGACAAAGTCGATGGCTATATGGGACCAAGGTCGTTGGGGAATGGGAAGAGGCTGCAGGAGACCTGCCGGGCGATGAGATGACTTGGAGATGTTGCAAACGTCACATTTCTGCACGAACCGTGTTACATCTGATTGGAGGGTTGCCCACCAGAAGCGATTGGAGACGAGTTGAATGGTGGCATTAATACCTGGATGACCGGCGTTAGGTAGTTCGTGAACCCACTGCATGACTCTTAGGCGTAGAGCGGAAGGAACGTAAGTTCGATCAGGTGGGCATTCGGCTGGAGCTGGATCATGAATGAGGGCTTCAGAGATCTCCGTCATAATATCCCACTGTACAGGCGCTAGAACGATCTTGGAAGGCAAGATAGGTTCACTGGTGTTAGATGTGGGAAGGTGGTCGAATTGTCTGGATAGAGCGTCAGCTTTGCCATTCTTGGATCCAGGTCGATAAGTTACCTTGAAGTCGAAACGTGAGAAGAATAGGGACCATCTGGCCTGTCTGGGATTGAGTCGCTTGGCGGATCTGATGTATTCGAGGTTGCGATGATCAGTTAGCACGAGAAATGGTAACTTTGCCCCCTCCAACCAATGCCGCCACTCCTCAAATGCGGCCTTCATGGCTAACAGTTCCCTGTCCCCCACATCGTAATTTCTCTCTGCTGGATTGAGTTTGCGAGAGTAGAAGGCGCATGGAAAAAGTTTGGGTGGATTACCATGACGCTGGGAAAGAACTGCCCCGATTCCGGTGTTTGAAGCATCCACCTCAACTGTGAATTCCAGATCTGGATTGGGATGATGTAAGATGGGGGCTGAAGTAAATCGTTCCTTTAACTGTTGGAAGGATTGTTCGCTGGCCTGTGTCCAGTTCAGCCGTTGTTTACCTCCTTGAAGTAAAGATGTGAGAGGAGCTGCTACCACACTGAAGTTCCTGATGAAGCGTCGATAGAAGTTTGCAAATCCAAGGAAACGTTGAAGTTCCTTTACCGTTGTGGGTTTGGGCCAATTGAGCACCGCCTGCACCTTACTGTCGTCCATGGTGACCCCCTCAGAGCTGATGACATAGCCCAAGAACGAGATCTGTGTGTGGTGGAACTCACATTTCTGTATCTTGGCATACAGTTGGTGTTGGATGAGCCGCTGGAGTACTGCCCTGACGTGCTTAACATGGGTTTCAAGGGAATCAGAATATATCAGGATATCATCGATGTAGACAATGACGAATTGGTTCAGCATGTCCCGGAAGACGTCATTGATGAATGCCTGGAACACAGAAGGACTGTTGGCAAGCCCGAAGGGCATAACCCGATATTCATAGTGCCCAGATGTAGTCGAGAAAGCTGTCTTCCACTCGTCTCCCTCTCTAATTCGAATCAGATTATAGGCACTGCGTAGATCAAGTTTAGTGAAGTATTTGGCAGTGCGGAGTTGTTCCAGAGCGGTAGGTACTAAGGGTAATGGATAACGAAATTTGACAGTGATGTCGTTGAGTGCTCGATAGTCAATGCAGGGTCGAAGGCCCCCGTCCTTCTTGACGAAGAAAAACCCCGCTGACGCTGGAGACTTTGATGGTACAATAAAACCCTTTGACAACTCCTCCTCTATGTATTGTTTCATCGTTTCCGATTCGGGTTGTGAGAGAGGGAAGATTCTGCCTCTGGTGGGCATTGATCCTGGGATGAGGTCTATGGCACAGTCACTTGCTCGATGTGGAGGGAGTTTGGAGGCTTTGGCCTTACTGAAAGCCTCAGACAGATCTTGGTATTCGACGGGTAATTCAGGGAGATCCTTGAGTTTGGGACTCTCCTTCACGGGAGGAGTGATAGATCTGATGCTTGGAGTCAGACAGTGATGTTGACAGAACTCTGACCATTGAAGAATCTGTTGTGTTGACCATGAAATACGGGGATTGTGTTTCTCCAGCCACGGCAGGCCCAGGATGACAGGATTTCGTGGAGATTCAATAGCAAACAATCTTATGGATTCGGTGTGTAGGATACCGGTTTGAAGTTGCAGTTCGGGTGTTAGACATTTGATTCTCCCAGAGCCCAGCGGTCGTCCATCTAACGCTGCCACCGCTACCCGAGATTCACATGGAACAAGAGGGAGATTGTGAGCATTGGCAAATGAAACATCAATAAAATTCCCCGCTGCCCCAGAGTCGATCATGGCCATGGTATCGATTGTCTTGTCGTTATTCAGAATAGTGATGGGAATCTTGAATTTGAGAGATAATTGTCAGCACTCACCAGAGCGGGATCTCGCCGCGATGGACGGGCGGAGCAGGTAGCCCTCAGATGCCCCGATTCTCCGCAGTATAGGCACAGGTGTTGGCGGATACGTCTCTCCCTCTCCTCAGCGGAGAGACGGGTGACACCGACCTGCATGGGTTCTGGTTCTGGGGATCTCTGACTGGTGGACAGTGATAGGGCTGGACGACGAGCATGTCGTGAGCGCATTAAATTATCAATGCGGATGGTTAGCTCCATGAATTGCTCTAGGGTTTTTCCCTCGTCGCGGCAAGCCAGTTCCGACTGAAGCTCCTCATTGAGTCCTTTTCGGTAGAGCAGTTTAAGGGGTTCGTTCTCCCAGCCGGTCTGAGCAGCGAGGGTACGGAAAGCGAGGGTGTAATCCGCTACAGTGCTGTTGCCCTGGCGTAGAGCGAGCAGCTCCTCTCCCACCTCCTTTCCACTGGCTGAATGCTCGAACACCTCGCGGAACTGACGAATGAAGGTGTTATAAGAGGGGAAAGAGGAGCCGTTGCCCTCCCATATCGCGGTAGCCCACTCTAATGCCCTGCCGGTGAGCAATGAGCAAATGAACGAGACTTGGCTGGCGTCTGTGGGGAAAGTGAGAGGTTGTTGGTGAATGTAGAGGTAACATTGCATGAGAAAACCCTTACATTTCTCCGGGGCCCCGTTGTATTTATCGGGAAGCGAGAGTCGTGGGTTTTGTGGAGTGGGAGGCATCAGGGGAGCGGTTACTGGTGGTGTAGGTGCAGGCGGCGTGGCGTTCAATGGCGGACTCGCCACGTGGAGAGTTTGCAGCATCCTCACTAATTCCTCGGTGAGTGAGGTGAGTTTCTATAGCTGTTGATGGTGAACGGCCAACACCGAGGCTTGGGCTGATACCTCAGAGGAGAGTTGGGTGAACACTGCTGGGTCCTGGTTTGGCGAAGTCTTCTGTAATGAGGAATCAGAAGCGGTTGGATCCATTTGCAGTGTTTATTAAGATCAGAGTCAGAGACAAGCAGAAGTCGATCAACAGCGTCAGGTGTGTCACAGAGAATCAGAATCATAAACCGATTACCAGGCTGGGGTCGGGGCAGGCAGCAGACTGAGAACAGATCAATAGCAGACAATCAAAGGGCAGGCGGCAGAGAATCACAAGGGGTCAAGGCAGTCCAGGATCATACACAGAATAGCAGTCAATGGTAAACGCTCAGAAATGTCAGACGGGGCTAAACAAGACTTCGCAAAGATTGGGAGTGTGAGTGTGGCTTAAGTAGTGGGGATGATGAGGTACACCTGGCGGTGATTAGTCCTAGGTACGGGGTGTGTGGGAATTGTAGTCCTGGGAGGAGTTAGTACTCGGGTGAGGGTGCCCTCCGGTGGTGATCGGAGAGAGCCACAGAGGCCTGACTTGTGACAGTGGTGAGGACTGCGGAGATCGAACCAGTAACCTTTTGCTTACCAGTTCAGAGGTTTTGCCCACTACACCACAAAAGTAATAACGCTATACCAAAACTTTGCATGTAATTGTAAAGTCAAAGTCAAAGTCTGCTTTTATTGTCAATTCTGCCACATGTACAGCACATACATACAGAGAATTGAAATTGCGTTACTCTCAGACCCTTGGTGCATACAGATAACACTAAACACTAACAGTAGGATGTAAAGTACAGATAAATACAATTTAAATATATATAAAAAAAGAAAACCTATTACAATTATACAAATAAGGACATGTAAAAAGATAAAGTAGCATTAGGCACATGGCAGATAGAGTGCAAACCAGTGAAAATGATGAACAGTATATATATATATATATATATATATATATATATATATATATACACACATATACTGTTCATCATTTTATTACTTTTGCACCTCCCATCTGCCATGTACCTAATGCCACTTTATCTTTTTTACATGTCCTTATTTGTATATTTGTAATATCTATATATATATATAAATACAGCTATTACAAATATACAAATAAGGACATGTAAAAAAGATAAAGTGGCATTAGGTACATGGCAGATAGAGTGCAAAGCAATGAAAATGATGAAGAGTCCAGATATAATTGGTGTAGTGCAAAAGAGCTGATCAGTCTGTTTAAGTGACAAAAGCTCAGAGAGCAGTTTTTATTCAAACTGTCAGAAGAGGTAGTTGAATGAGATCTGACCAGTGCTGAATGAGATAGTGAGCAGTCCAATGCTGCACAAAGTGACTGGTGCTGGTCACAGTGTGTAGTGGTAGGGAGGGAGTGGAAGGAGGGAAGCACAGAGGGTCAGAGTTCAGAGGTGCGTGGGGCAAAAGAGGGGAGGGGGCAGAGTCGGGAGAGAGTTGAGCTTCCTGACAGCCTGATGTATGAAGCTGTCCTTCAGCCTGATGGCAGCAGACTGAAGAGTCTATGTGTCGAGGGGGTGAGATCACCACACTTAATGCAGAGGGCTTTGCGGTGAGGCGGCGTGTTGAAAATGTCCTGGAGGGAGGGGAGAGAGACACCAACGATCTTCTCAGTTGCTCTCACTATGCGTTGGAGTGACTTGCGGCAGGATGCGTTGCAGGCGCCGTACCACACAGTGATCTAGCTAGTCAGAATGCTCTCAATGGTGTCTCTGTAGAAGGTGCACATGATGGAGGTCGGGGCTCTGGCTCTTCTCAGTTTGCGGAGGAAGTAGAGACTTTGCTGAGCATTCTTGGCAAGTGCTGCAGTGTTGTTAGCCCAGGAGAGAGGTCCTCTGTGATGTGCACACCCAGGAACTTGGTGCTGCTCACTCTCTCCACAGTCGCACCATTGATGTCAGAGGAGCATGCTGAGTGTGCACTCTCCTGAAGTCAACAACAATCTCCTTTGTCTTCTCCACATTCAGAGAGAGATTGTTGTCACTGCACCACCCGGCTAGGCGGCTCACCTCGCTCCTGTAGTTTGTCTCATCTCTGTTGCTAATGAGATCCACCACAGTCGTGTCATCGGCAAACTTAATAAAGAGGTTGGAGTTGTGTGACGGTGTGCAGTCATGGGTCAGCAGAGTGAAGAGGAGGGGGCTCAGCACACATCCTTGGGGGGCCCCTGTGTTCAGTGTGATGGTGCTGGATGTGTTACTGCCGACCCGTACTGCCTGAGGTCTCCCAGTCAGGAAGTCCAACAGCCAGTTGCACAGCGAAGTGTTAAGGCCCAGCTGGACCAATTTGTGAATGAGCTGTTGAGGGATGATTGTGTTGAATGCTGAACTGAAGTCTATGAACAGCATTCTGACGTATGAGTCTTTTTTGTCCAGATGTGTGAGTGCTGAGTGGAGGGCAGTGGCGATGGCATCATCGGTCGAGCGGTTGGACTGATATGCAAACTGGAAGGGGTCCAGGGAGGGGGGGAGGACAGACTTGATGTGGTGCATGACTAGTCGTTCAAAGCACTTCATGATGATAGGAGTAAGTGCGACTGGACGGTAGTCATTGAAGCAGGATGGAGATGACTTCTTCGGGACTGGAATGATGGTGGTAGCTTTGAAGCATGTGGGGACAACAGCCTGACTTAGCGAGATGTTGAAAATGTCTGTGAAGACATCGGTGAGTTCCACTGCACAGTCTCTCAGTACACGCCCAGGAATGTTGTCAGGACCCGGAGCTTTGCGTGCATTGATCCTGCTGAGGGATCTCCTCACGCTGTCCGGGGACAGCGTCATCACCTGGTCGCCGGGAGGAGGTGGAGTCTTCTGCGCAGTGGTGCTGTTTTGTGCCTCAAAGTGAGCGAAGAAGGTATTCAGCTCGTTCAGCAGGGGGATAGTGCTGTCACAGGTCATGTGTGGTAATTGTAAACATATGACATGAAATTTGGCAAGAAATGGAATGCTGACAACATTAATTGTATTATCATTTTATAATCTGTTTTACAGGTAGTCGTGCTCATGGGCTCAATGTCCATTTTCCATCCATGATCAGATTCCAGTCTTATTAAAGCAATGAGGGTCGTGATGGACGGCAGAGACAGGTGAAGGTGGGCATGGTGGTCAGCTGCTTCATCAGAATAAAGCTGCACAATTGGCACAGCTGTGTTGAGATGGCAGTAGAACGTGGGGTTCACCATCTGTAAATACGTAATTGTTTATTCAAAACAATTAGTATTTATTCAAAAACAATAAGTTTGAATAAAGCTTTGTTTCATGTGTTGACTTGTATATGTATGTTTTTGTGATTGTTACTTTTATTCATTATTTTACTCATTTATTCATGTTTCTTGTTTTCAGTAAATAAAATAATTAATATATTATCTTATGCTTTAATTTATTGCTTTTTCTGAAAATAGATATGTATTCATTTTGGCTGCATTTGTCCAGTATGTAGTCATGCATAGCTATGTCATTGCTTGTTTTACTAAAACAATTTTCAGTAAATAAGTTACTAAGTAAATAAATTAATTAATTAATTCATATATGTCTCTCTGCATTGCATATCTACAGCAATAAACAGCCGGTAGAAGCAACATAACTGAGAGCGAGAGAACCGGTGTTCAGCCGTACATATGGGAAGCTAAATGCACTGAACAGCGCGATGTTACAGAGCTCGCGCCGCACTGACCTGTCATCGGCACAGATCAACTGACTGTCCAGTGCTACTGAACAAATCTCGCGCTACGAACGGCGCAAACTAATCTCACAAGCATGGCGCTGATCAGTTAAAAATACTTAATGTATGCACACAAATACAGTTGAAACGCTAAGCACTATAACGACATGACATTCACAAAAGAGTCTGGAGTGATGGTAGATATTTAGGTAGATTTTGAGGCGCATTACCAAGAAAAATTAAAGTAATCCACAGCGTCCTCAGCAGCTCGGATGTTGGGAGAAAATGAAGACTCTTATGTTCAGTCTTACATCCAAACACAGAGCACCGGGATTGCTTGCGAGACATTGTTGACGTTTCAGCTGCTTGAGTGCGGAGAAAATGGAGGACAGTGTAACCGCTGAGTGTGGAAACTATAGCAATGCAGGGCTGTCAATCAACTCCTGTGGCCCGGCCCTCCGAAATACGATGTCACAGTGCGGTGAGAGTCAAAACAGCAGGCCTAGTGAGACTGACTTTGTTTAAAGGGGATTAAAAAATGAAGCGTGGGTGGATTTTTTATATTGTAGGGTGGTTGTGTTCACACACTGCCAACACATTTATGTCCAAACACCATGTAAAAGTGGATTTTGCATAATAGGTGCCCTTTAATCCAGTTTTGCTTGTGGATAAACAATTTTGCACATAAAATAAAGAAATAAACAAAATATTGAAGAGATAACGATTTTGGGTGTTTTGTAATAAAAATAACATCCTTAAGGCTACAACTGTGGGTCATATTAGTAGAGTAAAAATATAAATACTTAAATCATCCCAGAATTTATTGGATATACATTACAATCACAAAATAAAAGGGCAGCTCTTTCTTCAACAAGACCACAAAAAGTCCAGATCGCATTCATACTTAACGAGATTTGGCTGTAGAGTACGTACTCTTTTAGTGCTCGGTAAGTAAGTACTTATTGAAATTAAGTACCTACTCATTGAGCATGCCATTTCGGACGCAGCCAGTGATGTGCCCTTGATTCCGCAGATGGCTTAGCAAAAGTACACATGCACTGCTTTTCTGTTATTGAATGGAATATATTTATATCCTTTGCTTCTAGCTACAATAATTTTAGGTTTGAAACATATCACATTATTGCATAACATAACATATTATTGAAACATGTCACTCTCCCCATCAATGTTTGAGACAAAATGACTGCAATAAAACATTCAGAGAAGACATCGGAACAGATATATGTGAGGGTATGACTTTAATTTAATGTAGAGATAAAAAAAAAAATTATAAAAAGTGGGATTAAATGTTGTATTTAATATCTAGTATTAAGTCTTGTTAAGTAATCTGTTCCAGGACATTGACTTCTTGGGACATCTGCAGATGATCTAGAAAAATCTGATTTCTTAATGTCCTATTTTTCAGCTGATTACTTTATACATCCAGATTTCCTTGGAATGCAAAGGGTTTGAGTCAAGCAATACACTACAGAAACTATTATGATTGCATTTGATTCTAATTCAGGTTAATCCCCTTTAATACAGATGTCAATGCTCTGCGTACTTAGCTGATAAAAATAGAATTATAAGAGCCCTCAGTTAATGTATCATCATCTGTGTGAATTAGCATTAAAGTTATAAGGGTATTTCACTTCACAGCATGACCTCCTGTTCATTCGTAGATCATGTATCCCATTCATTAGTCAGTCCTTTCGTTCTCCATGCCTTTATAAAATTTTACTCAATTTATATTCTGAAGCGGCCTCCTGGGAAAGAGATCAACGCTCTGAAACCCCCTCCTCATCACCCAACCAAAATATTTAAAGGCCAACAAAGAGATTTTTAATGCTGATGGCAGACACCCATTTAAAGTGGATTGCTTTGGTTTAATATGATTTTTTTTTAACAGGCTGCCGGTCACATGTGAAGAATGAATAAGCTAATCTTGTGAGAAGAGAAGGTACAATGAAATATAAATGGCTGCATATGAAGGCAGACAGATGGCAGGTGAACTGAAGCATTGAATATCAGTGCTTCTCAAATGAAAGAAGCTGAATGAATGAAGACACTGTTGTCAGTGTTGCCAACTGCTTTCAAACGAAAGTAGCTAAAACTGGTAGCTAAATGTCACTAGATGACATCATAATGGCAAATTCACTGGTCTATATAAAGATGAATGTAGATCAGTGGGCAAGATGATAACTTAGGTAAGGTTTGTCCAAGAAGTTGCTATATTTGTCCCTAAACTTTTGAAAAAAAGTTTCAAAAGGGGTGGGGAAGTCACTAAATCTAGCTACAAAATAGTTAAATTGGCAACACTGACTGTTGTGTGTATTGTTTTATTCTTCTTATCATGGCAGAAAGCACAGGTTTTCACTAGTGGTGGTGCACAAAGTATAGGGCATCCAGAGTTGAAAAAGCTGCTGAATAATACTTTCATAGAGCTTATATAGGAATGTCATGATAGGTGTCGTATTCCTATAGTTAGAAGTGAGAGACAGCTGATGCAAGCTTGACTCATGTGACCTGCCAGAACTAACGCTGTACACTTTTTTTTTTGTTTGTTTGTTTTGGCAGCCGTATAGCCGTGTTTGACATTATTATTATTATTATTATTATTTTTTTTATTATTATTTTTTTTACAGTTTAAAACTGTTATTTCATGGATTTTTCCATGTTTGAATTAAGATATTTTATTTTAATTTCACGGTTTTTGTTTGGCTGCTGCCAGTGATTTGACCTTTTTTTTTGTTTTGTTTTGTTTTTTTGTTTTTTTTACGAGACAGTGTAAAACCCTTATTTTACATTACAATAATGTACAGTGGCAGCAGATATTACAATGACAGCACTAAATGTTCTACAGAGAAACACTGTTATTTTACAAATTCTCATAATCAAAAACCTTCAATAAAGTGTCAAAGCTTGTTCAAGATTGTAAATTAACACACACACACACACACACATTATCTATCTATCGTTCTTTTTTTTGAACAATTATTTTTCATTTTATTTAAAGGCAAACAGGAAAAAAAAAACATTATATATATATATATAAAACATACAGTGATACAAAAACTACACATCAAAAAGAAGAAACAAAACGACTCAAAGCCCCCCAAAAAAAAACAAGAAAAAACACATGCACACAGAAGCGCCCCAAAGGGGACAGACAATGACAATGCAGCAATTTCAAATGGATCATCCGATGATCTGGGCTCTTCAAGGATGATGTGATTGTCTCCCAAATCCGATCCGAAAACAAAGTTCGTAAGTCACCACTGATATCCTTAGACCAGATAGTTGTTATGGACAGTGGTCTGTATGATTGTACCAGGAAAAAAGAGCAAACAACTGAAGCAGAAACAACAGAATTATCAGTTAGGATCAGGAAGAATTACTTTTCACAAGGGATGTACAGGCAATTCTGTCAGCATTATCACCATTTCTGTCTAAAATGGAAATATTTAAAGGGGACCTATTATGCAAAAATCACTTTTATAAGGTGTTTGAACACAGTTGTGTGGCTGCAGTGTGTGAAAAAAAACAGCCTATAATGGTAAAAATCAACCCACTCATTTTTTCATAATCTAAAAAAAATTATAAACTGTCTCTCAGAACGAGCTGTTCAGATTCTCCCTCTGTTCACGTCACCGAGGGGAAAAAGTTCTGCCCATTAGTGACGCTGCCCTGTAAGCATAGACACAGCCCTGAGTGAGAAGCTGCGGTCCGCCTCTGCCATTACTGATTACTTGCTGTAGCTGCTGGAGATATACAATGTCAGCACCAAAGAGGCTTTTCAAGTGTTGTGTTTTGGGATGCACTAACGAACATAGAAGTCTCCATAGACTCCCTCCATCTGAGCCAAGGACACTGTGGTTAAGTTTCATTTTCTGAGGAACTGTCCTGGAAAAAATCGGTAAAGTCCCCAATATGTGTAGGGATCAATACCAATGCTACGTGCGTGAATGTCAGCTCCAGACAAAGTAAGTATCAAGCGTTTGTTTCCAAATTGCCTTTCTGAAAGAGCTTCTTGGCACTCTGTAAGGCTAATGATGCTAAAGCTACCATTGTCTCTGTCTGTTTTCTCTGCTGCTGTCTTCATGAATGATCGTGAATAGGAATGTGGTGGTTAAAAGTTGCATATGAAAGCAATGTGAGTCGATCGCTTGAGTTTGTTCGAGTGGGACTTATAAAGTTTGTGATAGCATGCCATGCACCATGAGACCAGCTATGTTGTTATTTTTATCGTGCTGTGCTTCCTGTCTGTGTAATTCATAAACGCGAATTTATTATGCACAGTGCAATCAGATGACTGACTTTGAAACAGAGTATGTTTTCTGTAAAGATAACAGGCTTGTACTAATGGAATGGAATGTTTATTTGCAAAGGCTAGCACTGCTAATGCGGGAGCTGGAGCTCTTGAAGCTCCACCCTCTTCTCTGGGAGCAACAGCTCATTTACATTAAAGCAACATACTCCAAATCAGAGCGTTTTGGCTTATACCCTAAAAGTGGCAATTTTAACAAGGTATAAAAAATTATCTGTCGGGTATTTTGAGCTAAAACTTCACATACACACTCTGGGGATATCAGAGACTTATTTTAAATCTTGTAAAAAGGAGCATAATAGGTCCCCTTTAAATTTCTTCAAACAGTTATCAAAACACCTTTAGTTTTATTGTCAGTCGCAGCGAAAGAGACCACCTTGTAATATTTATTATTGCCTCTATGAACATCATCCTTCCACAAATAAGCTTTCTGGATCAAAGCAATGTCAACCTTTTTTCGTCGCAGTAGTTGTAAAAAACTTGTAGGTTTATGGGGGCCATTTAAACCATTGACATTACAACTTATTATTATATTAATTTCAGTCATTACTATCAAACAAATAAGTGAACTGAACAAATGAGAGAAAGTTATACCACTGCAAATGAATTAACTCAAGTCTGCCTTTAAAAATCCATTAACATAAAAAAAAACCCACCCCATAAAACTTTTACAGACTGGGGTAAAAACCCCAGGCTGCCACCCTCCCCTGTTTTAATCAGTGACAGTAACATGACAGCCAGTACAATTCTTTATAACACCATCATTAGCCCTATTATAAGAGAACAGAATAACTTCAAATTCAAACAAGTGATAAAGTGGGGTTAAAAAAAAAGAAAAAAAAAGACTGTATATTTTCCATAATGAGGAAACAAACATAAATAACTGCATCATGTACATTGAAAACTGTACATTAGTGATACCAGTTTCCTAGCTTACATGAAGAACTGCCAGTAGATGATTGTCACATGAAGTTCTAGATTAATAAATCAGAATTCGAGTCACTCGGTATTATCAAACCCTTATGCCACGTCCATCCCGGGAGAATGAGGAGCGGGAATGGAGCTCAAGAATTGACGTGCTTCGTCCGGTGAGTGCATTAGTTTGGTCTCGCCGTGTTTCATGACGATCTTCAGCATAGCTGGATACTGAAGAAAGGTCTGCAGACCTGGCTCTTTCAATTCCTTCCGTATTGCATGGAAGGAACTCCGCTTCTTTTCCATCGCAGGAGAGAAGTCAGGGAAGAAACTCAACATCGCACCGTCACCTGCTTTCACAGGACCGCGGCGTCTTACTTCATTCAGAATCAAATTCCTGTCGTTGTAGCATAACAGTTTGAAGAGAAACACTCATGGTCTGGAGTGATCCATTGAAGCTCTGGAGTAAACTCGACGCACGCGTTAGATCTCAATATCTCTGCCCGAAAGTGATGGGATCCAGATCGGCAGTGACTGTTTCAGAAGGCCGATCGGGTCATCCTTCTCGGCCCCTTCAGGTAGTCCCAGCAGGCGGAGATTACTGCGTCTGCCGCGGTCTTGTAAATCAGTCACCTGCTGCTCGAGGGCATCCAGACGGCCAGTGTGTTCGCCGATCACTTTTTTCTGCTCTCTCTGTTCCCTGATTAAAAAGTCAACTTTAGAGCATATATTCTGGATTGTAGTCATGTGAGAGGCGAATTCGGTGCGCATTGCTGCTAATTCAGCCTTCAAAATGTCCTCAAATCGCTTTATAGTGATCGCCATATTGTCTTCAATGTCGGCTCGGCCCGCCGCGGCTGCTGGTTTTGTTTTCTTCTTAATTGGCGAGGATGATGGTGAAAGATAAGCGAGTTTCCGACTGTGTGACATCTCCAGACCAACGACAAACGAAAAAACTACCCCAAATGTAAAAAAAGAAGACGAACAACAGTAAAAGACGGTAATATACACGGAGCTCAGCTAATGTGCGACTTGGCTCATGAAAGCGTCACATGATCCCCCCTATCTATCTATCTTTCTGATAGACCGTATTACCTTCAAAACATTCAAACCTTAAGCTTTAAAACTACTTTAAACTTTAAACTACTTTTTCTATTTTAGGTTGAAAACCATCAAAACTTTTGCAATAAAATTTTTTTCAAACTTTCTGGTCAGGCGTTCTCAAGCTAACTTAAAGTCTGTCTTGAACTTTTTTTATCTAGTTGTCACTTGCACTGCTTGCCACATGTATAGTGTAGCTCTCTCTGTCAGCGGTGAGGATTTCACATGTTATAAGTGCAAGGAAATACTTAGGCTGACAGAGAAGATTTCAGAACTAGAGACATGCATCCAAACTTTACTTGAGAACAGTAAGAATGTGAGGACCTTAGATATGGCTTTGGATGAGACTAACTTAGCGAATCATGTATATTGTTCCATTCCGGTTGCAGAGCCCCCACAACAGGGTGTCTGGGTGACAGTGAAGCGACATAGTCACGGGACAAAACACGACTCTTCCTTTCCAATCAAAACCTTAAACAGGTTCTCCCCACTCAGTGAAACACCCACTGAGAAACCTGATGAAAATAGCTCTAGTAATTCTATTGTATGGAATGTGAAAATAAATACACCAGCCACCATAGTCCAATGTTTAGTGGGAGCCAGAGCGTCTGACATCTTGGCAAGTTTAAAAGATTGTTATTGTTGGGACTAATGGTGTTCGACTTCGCCAGTCAGAGATCACAAAAAATAACATTAAAGAAGTGTGTGAACTTGAAAGTTCAATGTCAGACACTGTAATATGCTCTGTTCCCCTCCCTGCTAACCGTGGTGACGAGATACATAGCAAACTGTCATCACTCAATGGCTGGATGTCTAAGTGGTTCCCACAGTATAGCATTGGTTTCATAGACAATTGGACTAGTTTATGGGGCAGACCTGACCTGCTGAAAATAGATAGTCTTCATCCCTCCAGGGGTGGGCCACTCTTCTCTCTAGAAATATGGCACAGTCTTAGAGTTTGTACTTGACTAACTGGGGCCCAAGTCAGGAAGCAGACAGACTGGCAAACCGACCGTCTACTAGCCACCTCCCCTCACAGAAGTCAGGTAATTCTCAGCACAACTCATTCACCTAGATATCATGCTACAGAGACTGTTTCTGTTTCCCGAACTAGCCAAAAAAAAAAAAAAAAAAACTATTTAAGGGTAACAGTTTAATTGAAGTTCAACAAATAAAAACAGATATAATACAGATAAACAAATGATAAAGCTTGGCTTAATAAATATTAGATCCATTTCTACAAAAGCACTTTTTGTAAATGATATGATCACAAATCAAAACTTAGATGTACTCTGTTTGACAGAAACCTGGCTAAAACCGGATGATTACAGTATTTTAAATGAGTCTACCCCCCAAGATTTCTGCTGCATTCAAAAGGTAAAGTAGGACGTGTTGCTACAATTTATAGTAATATTTTCAATATTTCTTGGAGGTTTGGTTTCAAGTATAATTTGTTTGAAGTACTAGTGCTTCATATAATATTATCCTGAGAAACTAGTGTTAATGATAAATTCCCTGTGACATTTGTACTGGCTACTATATACATGCCACTAGGGCACTGTATAGTCTTTATCAAATAATTTGCATGTTTTCTATCCGAGTTAGTGCTGGCAGCAGATAAAGTCTTAATTGTTGGGGATTTTAATATCCATGTTGATAATGAAAAAGATAAACTGAGATCAGCGTTTATAGACATTCTGAACTCCACTGGGATTAGACAACACGTGTCAGGGCCTACTCATTGTCGTAATCATACTTTAGATTTAATACTATCACATGGAATTCATGTTAATGGTGTTGAAATCCTGCAGCAGAGCGATGATATCCCAGATCATTATCTAGTCTTGTGCATACTCAACATAGCTAAAGCTGCAAAGTCAACTCTTGTTACAAATGTAACCTTGACCAACTTAATGAGTTCACAAGTAAACAATATATGAATAAACCAGCAGTCAAAACAGTGTTTGTTGCAGAGGCTTTTACACAGCAGCTTTATTAAAAATAAACTTTGTTCCTCAAGTATAAAAATAGAAACAGGTAGTAACACAAAACACAATTAACATTTAACCCAGGCAATACACTGAAGAATAGGTGGGTAAGAAAAATAATAATAACTCTTCAAGCCTTAAAATTAATATCACTCAATTACCAACTCAGTGAACACACTCAAACCACGACAGCCAAATTCAATACAACACCACACCACACATGCACCCACTGTCTATGGTGACCATACGGCCATTTTTACGGGACACATCCTTGCCAGGATTTCTATATTGCCTAAAATATCCAGGTTTTGGCTGTTTGCACTTTGCAGATGGATCGTTGTATGACATTCACGAGAGCTATACTGCTGTGCAAAGGCAAAAGACTGTAACTTTGATTTTGGTCGAGAATGAGTTATATTTTTTGGGACATTCGAGACATCCTTTATCATATGCATAAGTATCTTGAGTCAATTTTATTGTTTTTCTGAGAAAATAATGGGTTGTCTTAACCTTAACTTCGAAAAGCCCCGCAGAAACCAAGGCAGAACACCGTATAACACCAGTTACCGCTCTTTGACTTTGTTTGGAACGCTCAAAATGAGTTATGGTGTTCTACCTTTGTTTAGCCACGCGTCAATATGTTACCTTGCAGGCTTGGAGTTCTGCCTTTGTTTTACTGTCCATTAAAGTCTGCCACATTTTAATTACGGTGCAACTTTCATACATCTGATATGTCACTGAAGCACTTTATTAGACAAACGAATTAGAAAGATTGAGATCTACCAAACAGCTCCATATAACAAAGCAATGTAGGCTAAAGACTAGATACCTTGGCTGCAGTTCATAATCCTGAATAACCTTTAATATTATTATTATTTCCTTTTTGTAATGCAGATTATTCACCAGGCAATCACTTCTAGTTGGACGTGTGTGGACTCGAATGCCATAGCTTGTAGCATGATCAATCATAAAATCAGTAGCCTACTAACAGCTCGCACTTAAATCGATATCCTACCTTTTCTTGTAACCCGATAAAACCAATCCATGGCAATGAACGTCATCGGAGATGTTTCATCCACAAGCATTCTGAGCATTCCTGCTTAATGGCGTTCACATCAATCCACAAGTCATTCTTTTAAGTTAGGCTACTTTAATTTAAGTCAATATAAAAGCAATTACGCGATGTCTAGAATTCTTTTACGTTACTGAGCATAGCAAATAAATTGGTTGCAAAACGGTATCCACTCACGTTTAAATTTTGGTCTGCTTGTTATGGCTTAAAATACAGTACATGCAATAGTCTATATGTTACTGTAATGTTTTTGTAAATGGTGATCAGCAACCAAATATTGATAATGTGGAATTTACTGCCTTTTGCCTTGGTGTGATTTCTCACGTTTTGCAGAAAATGCAAAGGCAGAGTACAGTAACTTCAAAATAGGGGTAAAAATTACTTTTGAGCTCACAATTTTTTAATGTAGATAATTTTCGTTACTAAAACTTCTAATTGTCAAATTTCTAGTGTCCTACCTATATTTAATTGGCTGGACAAATAAAAAAACTTTAGTCATTTTTCTCAGTTTCACACTCTAGCGAGTTAAGGTCTTTTGCCTTTGTAGGACAGTATAGAGAGCAGAGCAGAGAAGACGGCTCCTCATGCATTCAAATCGCTCTTGCAGTACTTTGGTGTCATACAATGATCGGTGTGCAGCGATGCTTCAAGTCAAATGAACAAACAATTTTGCATCTCTTTGATCGTTCACTGTAGATCTCACCTTCTCACACGCCACGATTGGTCAATTATGTACAATACCTGTATGTTATTGGTCAAACTACTTTGGATATTTTAGGCAATATAAAAATCCTGGCCGGGACATGTCCCATATAAATGGCACATATGGCCATCCTACCACTGTCCCTTCAAGTGTCATCACCTGGGAAACCTACAAATACAAGAGATACAATTTAATCTACAAACAAAATCAATACCCTTCCCCCTCAACCCAAACTATATTAAGGTGACTAGACATGTCACTTCCCGGGGACATGTTCTCCACAGGATTTCTAAATTGCCTAAAATAACCAGGTGTTGGTTGTTTGCACTGCACTGATCATTGTATGACTTAAAAATACCACGAGAGTTATAGAGAGCAGAGCAGAACAGAGCAGAGCAGAGCAGAGCATTGTGGGAAGTCGTGGCCTAATGGTTAGAGAGTCAGACTCGTAATCCAAAGGTTGCAAGTTCAAGTCTCAGGTCCGGCAGGAATTGTAGGTGGGGAGAGTGAATGTGCAGCACTCTCTCCACCCTCAATACCACAACTGAGGTGCCCTTGAGCAAGGCACTGATCCCCCAACTGCTCCCTGGGCGCCGCAGCAAAAATGGCTGCCCACTGCTCCGGGTGTGTGTTCACGGTGTGTGTGTTCACTGCTGTGTGTGTGCACTTTGGATGGGTTAAATGCAGCGCACAAATTCTGAGTATGGCTCACCATACTTAGCTGTAGGTCATGTCACTTTCAAACGGCTCCATGCTTTCAAATCGCTGTCGCGGTACTTTGATGCAGTGTAAACAACTAACACTTGGTTATTTTAGGCAGTATTTATATTTATGCTGAACACGTCCGCAGGAAGTGGCACGCCTGGTCACCTTAAACTATATTTTTTTAACCTTCCGACTCATGTCTAATTGGTAAAGGAGGGTCCAACACATACAAAATACACTGTACGCACTGTTTCAATAAAGATGCATGAACCATTAAAAACACACTGCAGTATATTGTAACCACCCAGAGTTTGGTTACTGTGTTTCTTTGGTGTAATGCCACTACCATTCACTAGGGGGCTCTAGGTAGCATTCTCTCTTGTATATAGCCAGGTAAGGGGGAGAAGAAGTCAGTATTGTTTTACAGTGCATTCCAAATGGGATATATCGCCCTATGAAGGGCACTTCAGAGCGAAAACAATCATGGCCGCCATATTGAAGGATCGTTCCAAACCGAAGTGCTCAAAACTAGCCACTTCAAAGGGCCCTTTGGAATGAAGGATTTTGAAGGGTACAACTGATGGACACTTCGGGCTCCCATGATACTTTGCGCAGAATCTTAGCATAATGACGGCGCCTCCGTGTGGGTGCGATGATGACGTAGAAGGGCACTTCAAGAAACAGTTGTTTGGTCCCCTACACCCTTCAACTCTTCAAAGCTCTCACTCCGAAGGGTAAACCCTTTGAAGTGATTAGCGCATAGGGATGAGCCCTTCCGAACAGAATGCAGGGATAGAATACCTAAAAGATATCGGGATAAATTATAGGATTTAGTTTTTTGTTTGTTTGTTTTTTTCCTCTCTCTTTCTCTCTTAAGGCTTGCACTGCCTGACTGTTTGTGAGAGACTTTCATGGAGAAATGAAATGTGTAAAGGCACTCATAAAGAAATTCACAGAAACATACAGAGGTAAAAATTTAACATGTTTAATATATTTCTAACATGGTATATTTAAGTAACATACCATGACAAGGGAGCTATTTTGCTGAATATTTTCACGAGTGCAAATATTGTCTTGATTTTAGTTCAACAAACAAGTAAATTTTAGACACAATATTGACTGGTTTGTTCTGTTTCACCAATGAAAATAGTTCCAAAGAAAGATGACAGCAGAAGTATTTCACATTCTCCAAGAAACACTCCGCATTGTTTTAGTACAGCGTTTTGAACCAACCAATCGGTTAAATTAATAAGCGAATTAACATCATCTACTGGCGGTTTAGTGTATTTAAAAGTATGCTTTTTCCTCAGCATATCTTTTTTGTATAGGCCTATTCAAAATTGTATTGCAGTTGTAATTTTGCACTGTAAATTTTATTGGCAACAGCCCTATAGTGTATTTTGATTTTTTTTTTTCTTCTATTATTATTATTATTATTTATTTTATTTTTATTATTTATTTTTTTTTGTTAACTAATAATGTGACAGTAAAGATGATGCATACATTTATTAAGGTTAAAAAATATTGGCCTAGAGCACTGATGAAAATATAGCTTCTTATTATGTTTATATCACCAAAAATCTTGGTGATGCAGTGCTTTTGTGAGGATATTTTGTATGGGATATTGTCTGCTGATATGAAAAGTTCATTGTATGGTAATAATGGATAGCATTTTGACAGTGATGATATCCTCCTGATAACCAGGGGAAAAAAGTTTTGTGAAATTAGACTTTTATTGTCATTAAATTAAACTGTAGGGGACATTTTATTTTTTGTAAAAAAAAAAATAAAATAAATTAATTAAATAAAATGACATGAAAAGATGTATTGGCAAAAACAACTGAGTTTTTTGTTTTCCATTCACCAATCAGTTTTTAGGTTTCAGGATTTTCGTTAAACTTTGTATAAAGATGATTCTCAACTATGTAATCAAAGATAACACATAATGATTTGATATACTATTTTTTTATGCATTATGTTACATGTTCTCTATGCCCTGTCTGGACTTTTATGTTGAAGTGTTTCCTGTGCCTTGTTTGTAATCTGTTTGTAATCTATTTGTTTATTGATTCCCTGTGATTAGGTTCCCCAGGTGTTTCCCATTAACCACGCCCCCTTGTTATCTTGTTAAGCTCATCCCCTTGTGTATATATTGTAGCAAATTAGCTCAAAAGGGAATTGCATATAAATAATTACAATTAATTATGATTAATTACAATTATTTATATTGGCTGACAGTAATAACTGTAGCAGAATTAAATTGCCATCAACTTATCTGTTCGTCCAACGGACATTCAGTGTAAGTTCATATCAACTCTAAGAAAGGATATTTCCTTGGCCACAGAAAATATTTTCCTATTAATGCATTAGAGCATGTAGCGAGGGTCAAAATTGTAAAGAGACATTAATTTGCAAGGCAGAACCAGAAACTCATGTAATTTGTGCACACAGCTTTTATTAACTAAATGCTAACACACATAACTAATCTAAACAAACAAACAAACGAATAAACATACACACACGCGTACATACAAAGGGGAGCTAAGGTGGATGAATGAAGCCATTAGAGAAACCAGAGAATGTAGTTATGGAAGGAGTCATTTAACCACCTGAATAAAACCATCAGCGCCGTTTATAACGGGGTCTATAGCTTATACTAAACCTCCGTTTCGTTTAGTTAAATGTACCATACTTGCATTGCCTTTGGTCGTTGAACGAGTGTCCGGATGCAGTCTCGGATGAAAGTTCTGATGGTTTGAAGGTTTGGTGGTGTTGGAGTTCTTCACG
The DNA here is from genome assembly GCA_021397915.2 of Tor tambroides. NCBI lineage: Eukaryota > Metazoa > Chordata > Actinopteri > Cypriniformes > Cyprinidae > Tor > Tor tambroides. The sequence continues at coordinate 25,603 of JAFVLL020041639.1, read as the reverse complement.
CTCTTATTTTATCCTTTTGGAAATCGAATCTTATAGATTCGGGTTGATGTGATGAACCTGATCTGATTCAAATAATTTACACCTTATCAGCTTAGACATCCAGCGTCGTGGTCGAACCTATAGTGTCTTATCAATTTATGGCCAACGATATTTTCAAACAAAGTGATAATTTTACCATGAGCAAGGTAACATGAGATCTTGGCAGATGTTTAGACTTGAAATTTTCACAACACAAGACAAGGATTCTTTATAAATGAAACAAAGTTAATTTGCTAACTGTTACTCTACAATACATAAACTAACCCCATTGAAACACATATACACATACACACAGTTCAGGAGTTATTGCGTTTGCATGAAGTTCCCAAAGTCTAATACTCGTTTTCCAAGAATATTTTAACTTCAACCTGAGGAAGTCACAAGCAGAGAACTTTACTATCTTTACTTTTAAAGATTAATTCGACTAGCTCAGCAAGATATGGAGATTGTTTGTTTACTTGCTGTTCAAGTTGAGTCGACGGCTGGCTCGTTTTCTGGATGAGGGAACCCCGCCACTGCTGATTGGCTGCTGATGCGGTCCTTGCGTGACGTCGCTGGGGGAAGCCCTCCTGTGATTGGTTGGTTTCTTTGTGACGTGATGACGCTTGAAGTTCTTCTCTGAGTTTCGTGTGGCTTCAGGCTTTGAAGCTTTCTTCAGTAAGAAGTTGACGAAGTTTTGATGACTCAGTCGCTTGAGGTTGCAGCATGGGAGCGCAAGTGTTTGTGCGATCAACGACGGCAAAAGAGCAAAGAATCCGTTCGGACATTGGGGTTTTAACAGAGCTTAGTTTGTCCATCCCACAGCGAATGTCCCAATCAAATTGTCCCTGTAGGGCGGAGCCCCGCCCCTCACGGCTTCTTTTCTGTGCATACGTTATATGCTAGTCGATTTATCACATGAAGAAAATATCCTAGCAGATTTCTATAAGTGTTGTCATCATGTGTATGATGCTAAAGGTAAACATTTCGTCCACACCAAATTATTGCTTATAAAACAAGCTTTCATTCAACATCAAACATCAAGTATTTGGCATATACCAAGTACGTATACTAACTTCATCTACTAAACGGGATTAAGGCATAGATTAAAATATCCTAAATTCTAATAACCACACCAAGTAACCAAGCAACATTAGTATATATTGTCTATTGAGTTTATTGCTTTAATAGCAGCAATAATTACTGATTGTCTTTTGGCAAAGTCAATAAAAGTTTGTGTGTTCCTCGCTGTAAGAGACACAAAAAGGGGTGAATTAGAAACTCATAAGAGACAGAGCATGTATCTTCTGGAATGCAGAAGGAGGGAAAGGAGGGGATGTCCGGAGGTCAGAAAGCCATTTCTGTGGAGATCTGTTGAGCATCTGCGTCAACGTATATCTGTCTCTTTGTTGATTAAATCATAAATTTAGGCGTTAAGCGGTCATGGGATCCACTGTTGGTCACTGGAACATTTCCAGATACAACGTTCTTTGTACTGTTGTTTATTCGAACTTTATTTATGGTAAGCCAATCAGGAACAACATTGAAGTTCTGTTCTTAAAGACGTCCAGATTCAGCGGTCCTTCTCTCCTGAAATCTATCATTGTTGTTATGGGTCCCGAGGGAAGATAAATAGGGTGTCCTCCAGACAGGAAGGCGTCATTGGGGTTGGTTACTTTATGACTTCTTGCACGTCCAAGCAGAGAATCTTTTAGTTTTCCTTTGGCATGTAAAATTCTATAGTTATTTGGATCTGTTCGAAGAGGTATTACAATATACAAGAACAGTAATAATATACACAATGACCTGAAGATATGTGTGTTCATTCAAAGAAAGGTTTTCTTAGAGAAGAGTCCACTTTTATGGCATAATGTCTTTCCTCTAAGAAAAAGGTAGTGAGAGTTGCTATGCCTGCATTCCTTTGAGCAATAAAACTAGTGTTATCAGATGGGTTGCCATGGAACCAGAGGCCTATTCTGCCTTTCTTAGGTGTTAGATGCATTTCGGGGGAAGGGTCCACATACCCTCATAGTTGGCCCTTTGATTGAGTGAGGGGGCATAAGAGATTATTCGTTAAATATAACAAATAGCTGTGTGTCTGATCGGTCCAAACACTACAATATAGTGCTTGTGTTCCACTCCTGGTTTGTCAGTCGATGTTTATGGTCATGTTCATTCGTCAGATCCTAGTGTCCTGTATGTTTTGCCTTTTCTTCATTAAACACTCCCTGCACTTAGATCCTCGCCTCTGCCTGCTTGTTCATCTGCATAACAGATCGACTGACCAATAATGGATCTAGCGGGAATTAAGAAGGACTCTCTAAGCATTCTTTGCTCCCTCTCTCAAGAGGGCCGCCCCATTGAACACTTCATGGAGGAGTTCCTACGATACAGCCATCTCGCGTCCCTGGATGACGCCAGACTGATGGTCTGTTTTTGGTCTGGGCTGGACGACAACATCGCCCAACTGATGCCAGGGAGAAATTCTGGCTGGACCCTGGCTCAGTACATCGACCATGTGAATGCCATTTCTGAACTTCCCACTGAATTCCCCATTATAACTGCTGTCATTGTTTCTGAACTCTCTGTCTGCCATGTCTCGGCCAAGAAGGCTGTCTATGAACTCTCTGCCAGTTCTACCATGGCAAAGGAGGCCGCCGGTGAGCCCTCTGACTGTCCCGTTATGGTCAAAAAGGCCGTTGTTAACCCCTCGGTGATCCCTGCTCCTGTTCCACCTGATCCGCCTTGGTGGTCACCTGCTCTACCGTGGGAATTTCTGCTCCCATCTGCTCTGCTGTGGTGGTCATCTGCTCCACCGTGGGGATTTCTGCTCCTATCTGCTCTGCTGTGCTGGTCATCTGCGCCGCCCTGGGGCTCGTCAGCACTGCCTGCTCCACCCTGGTGGTCTTTTGCTCCGCTCTGGCCTTCGGCTCTGCCTGCTCCGCCCTGGCCTCTGGCCCCGCCTGCTCCACCCTGGTCAAGCACTCCACCTCAGTCTCCATGCCCTTCTCCACCCCATGGGCCTGGCCCACCATCCCTCCCCTTGTTCCGCCTCCGCTCCACCACCCTCCTGGACTTTTGTTGCATATTATCTGTCTTGTGTTTTTTTTTTTTTTTTTTTGGAGCGTCTGGAATCCGCTCCTTAGGTGGGGGCTATGTTACATGTTCTCTGTGCTCTGTCTGGACTTTTATGTTGAAGTGTTTCCTGTGCCTTGTTTGTAATCTGTTTGTGTATTGATTCCCTGTGATTACGCTCCCCAGGTGTTTCCCATTTACCACGCCCCCTTTTTATCTTGTTAAGCTCATCCCCTTTTGTATATATAGTGCTTGTGTTCCACTCCTGGTTTGTCAGTCGATGTTTATGTTCGTGTTTATTCATCAGCTCCTAGTGTCCTGTATGTTTTGCCTTTTCTTCATAAAACACTCCCTGCACTTAGATCCTCGCCTCTGCCTGCTTGTTAATCCACGTAACACATTATGTGTGTAAAATGTCCATAAATAAATGAAAAAAAGAAGTGAGATAGTAGTAACAATGGGAGTAGTAATTGGCAACATTTTCATTAGAATATCTAATATTTCATGGGAATATTGATATTTAATTTCTTTCCCTGTTCATTTGTTGTGTTTGCCTGATTTACATGCTGTAAGTCTTGATGTCCACTACAGTGGACAAAATGCTATATGCTTGGGTCTCAAGAGGATATTTTGTTTTCTTTTTACATTAAATGCATTAAATATCACACATGCATGTAATATAATGTGTATTTCCAGCACAGGTTTAGTCTTAAATTGGTGTTTGGTGATGAGTTTTTGGCTCAAGGTCTGCATTTACAGTCACACCAGAGGTGTTAAACTGGGATTAGGACTTGATTTTATGCAGACCAGTCAAGTTCTTCCACACTGACTGAATCGATAATTTTCTTTTTGAACCTTGCCTTATACACAGAGGCATTGTCATGTTAGAATAGAAAAGGGTCCTGTCCAAACTGTTGCTATAATATTAGAAGCACACAATTTCCTAGAATATCATTATATGCTTTAACATTAAGATTTGTACTCATAGAAATTACTAAAGTAGTCAAACCTGTTCATTAGAAGGGGGCAACCCAATATAGTGTATGTGTGTACTGAGTATATTTATTATGTATATAGACACACTTGCATGTATATATTTCAGAAAAAAAATGTTATGTTTATATATTAAATATTTATTTATAATATAAATTATATGAATATAAATATAAACATGTAAATACATGTAAATATTTTCAAAACATTCTTTATGTGTGTGTATTTATGTATACATAATAAATAGACACAGAACACACATATATTATGCAAACAAAAACTTTTATTTTGGATGAGATTAATCGTTTGACAGCACTGGACTAAACATTTATAGAAGGTCATCACAGAACTTTTTTAGAGTGATTTTAGAGAATGTTATCCTACCTTTTAGAAGAACGTTCTAAGAACAAAAATAAAACTACCCACTAAAAACTTTATAAGAATGGTAGGGAATAGTGTTTTAACAATTGTCACTAAACAATATTAGAATGTTTTTAGAGAATGTTATCCTATCATTTGAGAGAACGTTCTGGGAACAAAAATAAAACTACCCGCTAAAAACATTGTAAGAATGTTAGGAAATTATGTGCTAACAATGTTATCAATAAACATTTTTAGAATGTTTTTTGAGAACGTTATACTATCTTTTGAGAGAACATTCTGGGAACAAAAATAAAACTACCCACTAAAATAATCGGTCCAAACTCAGGGCAGCAGAGAGAAAATGGCACAAATCAAAAGATCTGTCAGACCTGAGTATCTAACAGTCTTTGCTTTCATCTTTCTTTGCTGAAAGAATAGTCAGGCTGAAATACTGCCAAGGCTTCATACATCCACAACAAGATCAACAGCGCATCTGACACACGCAATCTCTTCAAAACATTCAACTCTCTCCTCTGTCCCCCTCCACCACCTCCTTAACAGCCGATGACTTTGCCACATTCTTCACAAACAAAACTAGGTCAATCAGCAGCCAGTTCCCAGCTCCACACACTCAGGAACTCAAACCAACCACAGCTACTGCTAAAACTCCCTCTTCTTCTGTCCCCTCACTGAGCCAGAAGTGTCGAAACTTCTCCTCTCCAGCCATCCTACATCATGCCCTCTAGATCCAATCCCCTCACACCTTCTCCAAGCAATCTCTCCTACACTCTTACAAGCACTCTCACACATTATCAACACATCTCTCCTTACAGGCACCTTCCCCACTGCATTCAAGCAGACTCAGGTAACCCCACTGCTCAAAAAACCTACATTAAACACTTCACTTACAGATAGCTACAGACCTGTCTCTCTCCTTCCATTCATAGCGAAAATGCTTGAACGAGTTGTTTTCATCCAGTTATCCTCATTTCTGTCAAAGAATAACCTGGAAGCTAATCAATCAGGTTTCAGATGTGGACATTCAACTGAGACTGCGTTACTCTCAGTCACTGAAACCTTGCGGATTGCAAAAGCTGATTCCAAATCATCAGTTCTCATTCTGTTGGATCTATCTGCTGCTTTTGACACTGATAACCATCAGATCCTCTTGCCCACCTTCTCATCACTGGTCATCACAGGGATTCCACTTCGCTGGTTTGAATCCTATCTCAATGGTAGGTCTTTCAATGTGGCCTGGGGAGGGGAGGTATCCAGAGCACATCAACTGATCACTAGGGTTCCTCAGGGATCAGTTCTTGGACCCCTCCTCTTCTCCACATACACTACATCACTGGGTCCCCTCATACAAGCACATGGTTTCTCCTACTATTGCTATGCTGATGACACACCGCTCTATCTCTCATTTCGACCAGATGATCCAATGGTAGCTGCATGGATCTCAGGCTGCCTGGCGGACATCTTGGCATGGATGAAAGAACATCACCTACAGCTCAACCTGGCGAAGACTGAGCTTCTTGTCTTCCCTGCCACTCCAACTCTACAACATGCTTTTACCATCCAGATAGGTTCATCAACAATTACCCCATCAAGTTCAGTCAGAAATCTTGGTGTAATTTTCGATGATCAGCTGACTTTCAAAGACCACATTGCAAAAACTGCTCGATCTTGCAGGTTTGCATTACACAACATCAGAAAGATCAGGCCCTTACTTACACAGCATGTTGCACAACTTCTTGTCCAGGCCCTTGTCATTTCTAGACTGGAGTACTGTAATGCTCTTCTGGCTGGACTTCCATCATGCACAATCAAACCTTTACAGATGATTCAGAACGCAGCGGCACGACTGGTCTTCAGCGAACCCAAAAGGGCCCATGTCACACCTCCCTTTATCTCCCTGCACTGGCTCCTGGTTGCAGCTAGCATCAAGTTCAAGACACTGATGCTCGCATATAGAACAGCCACAGGCTCAGCACCCTCCTAATTCCACTCACTTATGACAACCTACATCCCCTCCAGAAGTCTGAAATATGCGAGTGAGCGACGGCTCGTGGTGCCATCACAGAGAGGCACAAAATCACTTTCCAGAACGTTTTCATTTACCGTTCCTGACTGGTGGAATAAACTTCCCACCCCTATCCGGAATGCTGAATCCCTGACAATTTTCAAGCTACACCTAAAAACTCATCTCTTCTGTCATCACTTGACTTCATCTTTTAAAAAAAAAAAAAAAAAGCTCTCTTTCCTTAACCTCTCCCTGTCTAGCTAGTATTTGCTCTGAACAATGCCTGGAACTTTGTATTACAAGCACTTCCTGTGTCTGTTTGCCTCTTTACAGGGATTGAAATTAACTTTTTCACTCACCAGCCAATTTGGCTACTAGATTTTTAAGTTACTGGCCATTCATAACTTCTACTAGCCAAAAAAATACTGAAATAAACCTACAGTTTGAGGCTGTCTACACTGGACGTTCCAGGCTACTAAGGCTTGTGCGATATTGACAGAAAATAATATCTCAATATTTTCTGGGATTTCATCAATAAAGATAATTAGACAATATTTTGCTGAGTGTGTTATTGTGCTGATATCTTAAGGACTACTGTGGACAGCTGACTTCTAAAGTTTTTGATATTCTTCATATTCTGTATGGTCAGTTCACAGCAGTGACAGAAATTAATCTTTTCCAATAAGATTAAATTGAGTTTTACTTTTTATGGGCATTTTTACCTTTATAAAGCCATTTTTTTCTAAAAGTGTGCATCATCTTTACATTTAATCAGTCAATTATAATAATAATACATTTAGGCTGTTACTAAACAAATAAAATCAGTATCAAGAAAATTCATTTTTGCAGAAGTTGCTTATGAAGTGGCATTTAGATGTATTTACACATATTAATGCAGCTTAGAGGAACATGGAATGCTTTAACCTGCAGTTACAAATGCATAAATAATGTTTTGATATTTTAAACATGAAATGATGAATACTGATATTTGAAATTATTTTAAAATGAAAAGATACTTTAAGTGTAAAATTACAACCACCAGTAGGTGGCAGCAAGTCACTGTTAAGTGCGTCATTGCGATTGAACTGAACCATTTAAACAGTTGATTCATTCAGGAAGGAAACAACAATGTCATGTTGCTCAGAGACACAAAACAGTGCTGTGGCTGTGTTTGGAATGTTTTTATTTTTTTTGTTGGCGAAATAGAGCAAAAACGGCCAATATTGTGTCTAAAACGTAAGTCTCTTGATATTAACTTTTTTTTATTTTATTTTATTGAACCATTGTATAAAATCAATATCACAAAACGGCACTCTTCGTGTGATATTGAATAACTATATGAATTGATATATATAGGCCTATGCATTTTCTGCACCCTTGAATTATGTGATCATTCTTAATGCATATTAATAGACTGAATCATGCAGTGAAAGAACGCACTCTAAAGTACGCGCACTAAGTTAGTCTAACCAGACTTCATCATAGTCGCGTATGCGTGCATTCTGTGTGTGTTTTGTTTGGTTTTTGCAATATACTCGATAATGTCGTGATGTCTCACGAGTTCAATATTTGCCCTAAACCTGTGCAGATTTGACTTGCAATGAAGTTCCCCAAGAAAATAATGAGTGAACATCAGAGGTGGGTAGTAACGAGTTACATTTACTTCGTTACATTTACTTGAGTAAATTTTTTGGGTAACTAATACTTTTAGAGTATATTTAAAAATGGCTACTTTTACTCAAGTACATTCTTACTCAAGTACATTTTTAGAGAAAAAAACGGTATTTTTACTTAGTTACTGTGGGGGACGCTCCTCTCGTTACTTTATCTTAATGCAATGCAAGTTAAAAATGCTTCAATTTATTCCAAACGCGCCGTCTACTTTTCTCTGGGCAATGAGCGATGCCCATTCGCGAATGATTCATTCTTTTGAGTCAATTCTGTTCAAAGGCTTGATCAAACCATTTGGCAAACCAGTGAATTGGTTCGCGAATCAGTTTGAATGATTCGTTCAGTTCCCTGCCGCACGCGCTGAGTCGTCTGAAGCGGTTCTCACTCAGAGCTGTAACAGAAAGTTTAAGAACATCAAGAGCATTGAAGACGTGGCTTTGGATCTATAAATTTGTTTGTTAGCTATGAAGATCTTTATATATATATCTTCTTTAATATATAATATTTGAATTCACCTCTGTCTACGGTTCCACAGGTATATATAGGCTACATTCGATTACAGTACACGATACCACTGTGACATTACCAGTTTAAACAATGTATAATTTATACATTATATAAGCTGTCACAAAGTATGAAATGAACACCCGCCAAACCCCGCGTTAGCGCTGCGCAGTGGCGCACAACCTGTTCCAGAGGAATGCCGTTTTGCCTAGACACAATTAATTTTGATATTTTCACAATATTTACGCTTACAGAAATACACATTTGTTTACATTTCGCAGAACAGACGGAAGAAGATCCGTCAATGTGCATTTGTTTCGTTATGTTCAGATGTTCTGTAGCGGTCATGTGAGGAGTTTTCACTCTTCTCCGTGTCAGAGGTTATATACATATATAATACATAATTAATATACTTTAAAATATAATTTAATTCAGTGATGCAAATCAGATTTTTTTATCAGCTGTTACTCCAGTTTTCAAAGTCATATGATCCTTCAGAAATCATTCTAATACATTGCTTTATTACCAGTGTTGTTGAAAAAACCAGCTTATGCTGGTTAGGTATGCAAAGGACAAAAGGACCAGCTTAAACCAGCTCAAACCAGCATCCCATGCTTCAAAACATACCTAACCAGCATATGCTGTTTTTTTTCAACAGTTTTGCTGCTTAATATTTTTTGGAACCTGTGACATTTTGTTCAGGATTCTTTTATGAATAGCAAGCTAAAAGAAAAGCATTGATAATAAATCAACATATTGGAATGATTTCTGAAGGATTATGTGACACTGAAGACTGGCATAAAGGCTGATAAAAATTCTGATTGGCATCACTGAAATAAATTACATTAAAAAAAAACATTAAAAATCTTTTGAATGGCAGTGTGTGTGTGTGTGTGTATATATAAAATATATGTATATAATATGTATGTGTGTGTGTGTGTGTATAAATTGTATCTAAATATCTATATATCTAAATAAAAAGACTATATATATTCAGTATATGAGCCACAAGTAACTAACTACTTGAGTAGTTATTTTATCCTATACTTTTTTACTCTTACTCAAGTAACTATTCAGACTATTACTTTTACTTGAGTACAGTTTTTGGGTACCCTACCCACCTCGGGTGAACATAATAAGTAACCCGCCAAATTGGCTAGTGATGGACAGCTGATTTTTATCCACGGGTTGGCGGGTGTTAATTTCAAACCCTGCCTCTTTATAATGTATCGCTTATTGTATTCCTCAATTCTAAGTCACTTTGGATAAAAGTGTCTGCTAAATGAATAAATGTAAATATAAATGTTGTCATTAAACAATTTTACAATGTTTTTAGAGAATGTTATCCTATCTTTTGAGAGAACGTTCTGGGAACAAAAAATAATATTACTAGCTAAAACAGTTCTAGAACAATGCATGGTAATGTTCTTAGAACATTTTCAGAAAAAAAAAAATAATTCTAGCTGGGTCGATCATTTTATTGCGGGGTCTGTGCACAGCATGTGCATAATGATGCTCAGAGCAGGCTGTAGCCTACCGGTGGTGAATATAGGTTACGGCCCTCAGACAGAACAGGCAGGTTGTCGATGAGTGGCAGAGCAGAATAAGGATGGAGCAAAGTGTGGGCAGAACCTGACTTTACCAAGTGCAACATGTTCCTGGATCAACATCTTTGTTGACCCTGGAACAACATTGTGATTAACCAATCAGATTTGAAGAACCAGTTTATAGTTTTTGTGAAGTTTAGGCTGACAATCAGTGTTTGGTGCTTGTACATCAGTGTCATTCATCTATCATTTCCTCTGATTTTAGGGATTACTCATGATTAAGGATTAGGTGTAGGGATATGGTCAAAACTAAATATTTGGATTAAAATGTTAAAATGTTTGGATTAAAACATATCAAAATATGTTGACCTAGGAACTCATCTAACTCAGCAAAATCAGGACGTGTGCGCTGTCCTTGAAGGATGTTCAACTTGCTTTTGTTTAAATTTTCCTTAGCCTCTAATTTTAAAAGACAGATGTCGTATTTATTTATTTTTCTCTGCAACACTTTTCCCAGTCTACTGTGTTTACAGTAAGATGTTAAATGAATTTAGTATTTTGACAAGACGAACAAAATATCTAATAGGCTATTTTTGTACAACCAACATTTTTTTTTTCTCTGTGACACTTTTTCCGATTGTTTTGTAAATGTTAAACGAATTGTATCCTGACAAGACAAATAAAAATAAGGAATACAATTTTTCCAACTGTGTTGGCAGCAAAATGTTAAAGGTTCCATATTGTCAAAACTGAAATTTCCTGGCTTTTTTCATGATAACAGAGGTCTAGGGGCTATGTAACTACCATATAAGTTTCAAAACAGTCAATCCACAGTAAAGTGCACACAGCCTGCATGAAGTAGCTGTGCCTTTTCAGGAGCCGTTGTGACTTGTGTAAAAATGTGACGTCTGAACTACTCAGGCGCTGCCTTCAATCACCATCCCGAGCACTGCTCACCGTCCTTTTGCCAAACCCCCAGACAGCATCGCGTCCATGCCATTGCTGAGCAACAACAACATGGAAACATGGTTAACGAAAAGGTTAACTTTAACAGACGAAACCAGATCGGCCGACCTGTAACGTTACACTCTCACTCAGAGGATGGACGATCTGACAGGACTGTTACTATGAGGTGGATCACGTCTAACGTGTATAGTAAAGACTAGTCTTGCGTAGCCAGACCTTCAGACTGACGACTGAAGGTCTGGAATGGATGCCTGCTTTCATTGGCCAAGGCCCGCCCATGAGGCCGTTTGACTGACATGTCAAACAACCATAGTTCGTTTCGTTTAGCGTCAACTTTCGGGGCGTGGAAATGTCGCCACAATAACAAACTGGTGTGTGAAACTCTCAGATGTATTTTAAAGATTCTATGCCGCGAACTTTAAATATTTCACATAATTTTTCAAACGACCGCTGGTGTCTGCATGCACAGCTGGTATCCCCAAAACCACTCACTGTAGCCTTCCTGTTCCTGAACTCATTCCCCTGTTTGAAGTGCTTTCCATGATGGGGATCGCCTTTTGGTGTGTTTGGGCTGCGTTCACCACCACAGAACTCCCAGAGATGGCAGCGTCCACTATGATGTCTATAGAGGTGGCGGTTGACGCTGCAGAACCTCCTGAGGTAGTGTCGCTCGCTGCTGTGTTCCCCGAAGCGATGATGCCCGCTGCAGTTTCTCCAGAGGTGGCGGCGCATGCTGCAGAACCTCCCGAAGCGGCGGTGCTTGCTTCAGCTCATTGCGTGTTGGTGGTGCCCAGCAATGCACTTTCAGCCAGTCATGTCATGGTCAAAGGAACCGTTGCTGAACTCACCTTGTGTCCTGATGGTACTACTGTAGAACCTCCAAAAGGTGGCGGCACCTGCTGCAGACCCTCTAGAGGTGTCAGTGGTACCCACATATGAACTCTGGTTCTGCCCTGTCACGGCTATGGAGGCCGTCTGCGAATCCTTGTCCTGCCCTGTTACGGCTATGGAGGCCGTCTGTGATTCCTTGTCTTGCCCTGTCACGGCTATGGAGGCCGTCTGCGAATCCTTGTCCTGCCCTGTCACGGCTATGGAGGCCGTCTGTGATTCCTTGTCTTGCCTTGTCACGGCCACGGAGACCGCTTTTGAACATTTGCCCTGCTCTGAACCGGCCGAGGAGGCTATCTCTGAACTCTCGCCCCGTTCTGAACCGCCATGGTGGCTGATTGTGAACTGTCTGTCTGTCTCGTCTCAACTAATGTGTATGATTTTGAACGTCTGTCTTGCCTGTCTCTGTCAAGGAATCTAAACCTGAACTGTCTGTCTTGAGCTCAGAAACTATAAATTCACCCCATATCTGTCTCTTTAACCCTATCACTGCCATTGAAGCCTTAAATGAACCGTCTGTATGCCCTGTTAACCCTGTCATTGCCAAAAAGACCATTAGTGAACAGTCTGTCTGTCCCCTTCCAGTCAATGAGTTCACTCCTGAGCTATCTGTCTGTCCAGTTTCAACCTATGAATCTGAGTTTGCCTCTTCAGTTGTCACTAATGCTCTTGATTTAGAATTATCTGTCTGTGCTGTTTCACTGAATGAGCCTGACTGTTAATTGTCTGCCATTGTTTTCCTCACTGGAAAATCCACCAGTCCAGATTCAGTCGATGCACCTGGTTATGAACACTCTTTCTGTACGAATGTAGGGAAAACTTTGAGACTTTGAACTGTCTGCTGATCCGGGTTCTGTCAATGCCAAGTCTAATTTCGAACCATCTGTCTGCCCCATGTTAATTAACAAACCTGATTTTGAACTTTGTGTCTGCCCAGTCTCAACTAATGAGCCTTAGGGTGAATTGTTTTCTTGTCCAGTTCCAGTCAATGAGTCACATTTTGAACTGCCTGTCTGCCCAGTCACTGTCAATGAGTCAGATTTTGAACTGACTCCCTGTCCAGTTCCAGTCAATGAGTTAAATTTTGAATCGTCTGCCTGTCCAGTTTTGATCAGGGAGTTTGCTTATGGATTGTCTGCTCGCTCAGTTGCCACCAGGGAAAATATTGATGTACTTCCTCTGTTCCCTGTCTTGGTCCTTGAGTCCGTACATGCTCTCTCTGTTTCTTGTGTCTCAGTTTTCCCTAGGTCCCAGTCTCTAGGGGCTTCTGCTCCACCTGCTCCGCCCTGGTGGGCTCCAGTCCCGTCTGCTCCGCCCTGGTGGGCTCTGCCATGGAGGTCTTCTGCTCTGTCTGCTCCGCACTGGTGGGCTCCTGCTCTGCCTGCTCCTCCGTGGAGGTCTTCTGCTCCGCACTGGTGGGCTCTGGCTCTGTATGCTCTGCTTTGGAGGTCTTCTGCCCTGTCTGCTCCGCCGTGGTGGTCGGCTGTCTGGCTCTGGTGGTCTTCTGCTCTGCCGTGGTGATTTGCTGCTCCGTCTGCTCTGTCGCGGTGGTCCTCAATTCCACCTATACTGCCAGATCTGTCCTGGGTTCCTGCTCTGCTGGCTAGACCCTGGCTCTCAGTTCCTTGGCATCCTGCTTTGCCTCAGTCATCTCTCCCTCCACTTACACATGGACCTGGCCCTCCATCCCTCCCCCTGTTCCGCCTCCGCTCCACCACCCTCCTGTACTGTACTATCTGGGGAGCGTCTGGAAGCCGCTCCTTGGTGGGGGGGGGGCTCTGTCACGAATCCGGTTCGTGGTCTTCCTTCCTCTCCCCATCAGAGGTCGCTCTTCCATCATATTGACTCTCACACCACACAGACTGCTGCACATCACACTGGACTGCATTTCCCATCATCCATTGCACTAATCACACAGCTGTCACCAATTGCACATTGCACTGATTACACAGCTGAATCCCATCAGACATGCTTTATAAACCTTGGACTTCCTCTCTCTCATCGCCGAATATTGTCTAGCGTTTATCGTTTTGAATTCCAAGGCGATTCATCCTGTGGATTTTACGGATGCAATGTTTTATACGCTGAAGCAAACTCCGCCACTGCATTAGCTGTGAAATGGCTAATCCAGCGGGTTTGCACAGCCATGCTGACGGGTCGCCAAGGAATGGAAGCGTTAAAACAAACGAATTTATGGTCTGAGAATCCTGTATCACTAATTTGACTGTCCGATAGGCCTGTAGAAAAACTGTGAGTGAAGACCAAATCCAAGGTATGACCATGAGTATGTGTGGGTTCATGTACCCATTGTATAAAATTTAATGCATCCATAAGATTACAGAATCCCTGGGAAGCATCTTATTTGGGCAACAGTTGTGAATATTAAAATCACCCAATAGTAAGATCTTTTCGAACTTTGTTACCGCACCACCCAGAAACTCGGCAAACTCCTTTAAAAAAAAAGCACTGTTAGGCTGCAGAGGCCTGTATATTATCGCGAACGTTACAGAGTCGGCAGCTACTTCCAACTGAAACATTTGAAGCTCGAAACTGTTATACGCCTCCGATGCAATAATTCTGCCTTTAAAAATTTATTTAAAAACTATGGCTATGCCCCCTCCGCGACCAGATGTCCTCGGGGTATTAAAAAAGGAGCAATCCGTGGGGACAAGTTCATTAAACGGGCTTAAATCACGGTCTTTGATCCAAGTTTCCGTCATAAAAAGAATGTCCAGATTATTATGAGTGAAAAAGTCACGAAGAATGAAGGTCTTATTTGACAGCGACTGAACATTGAGCAAAGACATCTTGAGAAGCGATGATGTATCAGCTGATTCACTTCCCCGATTTAAACAACGGAGAAACAGAGTGTTAACTCCATTTGGTTGAGACCGGGAAAAAGAGTACTGTACGTGCCTGTTGGCATCCTCGAAAACAAGAGGATGAATCCATCGGTAGGAGACCTCCTGGATGTGCCACACCGATCGACAGCCGCGATAGCCCATTTCATCTTTCAATCTAATGGCAACACCGCTCTGCTTGCCACAGTGTCTACGACGTTTCCTCCGAAGTGTAGCACCAGGTCGCCGCTGCAGGTAATCAGGAATGTCCCACAGGAACGATGGAAACGATGGAAAATCCAAACAGGTGATATCTGATCCAATGTAATCCCCACTCAGCACAGCATTTCCAATTTCCATAAACGATTTGCGGTCATAAGTAAATTGTTCAGCACCATCCCAGGCTAAAACTAAAACTATATTTAAAAATAACCAAAATACTAAAAATGACAGACGGCGTGCCAAACACAACGGCGCCATCTTGGCGGAAGTATGATTGATTTGGTGCCACGGCATCTTTGTTTCCCGGAGGACCGAAAATAAACGCGACACCTCGCGTCTCCCGGAAATCTGGTTTAATTCAACCAGTCAGATGAAGACTTCGACATTCCTGAAGTGTTTCCAGAAAAGTGTGCCATATGCATCAGATGTTTAGCCAACGTTCCGTGGGCGTGATGTCTGAGGCTGAGACTAAGTAAAGACAAACTCACCGTGTCTATCTAGTCATGATGAAGATGTAAATACATTTCAATTTCAACAGGCAACTATTTTTACAGCTACATTATTATTCCAGCCACTATTAATCACAACAATGTATATACAATTACAAATGATTATATATAAATCATCAGTTTGTTGGTTTACACACATGCACACAGACATTATTTCATACACGACACAGTCATGAGATGGTATGCGATCAAATTTCTAATTTGAGGCTGTATTACATTGATTCTGGCACCCAATATCACAACAAGATGATATTTTAAGCTCCTTATGTAGCTGAATCTGCGCTGGTTTGAATGGGCCGCCTCCAGTTTTCCCTTTGTTTTGCCTCCAGCTAGCGCTGTGATGTAATTGTGACGTCGGTCCTACATGTCAAGTCAAGTCAAGTCAAGTCAAGTCAAGTCACTATTATTTGTATAGTGCTTTTAACAATGCAAATTGTGTCAAACCAGCTTTACATCAGCTTGGCCAGGTGGTTTTATATCAGCTTTACAGTATTTAGACGGGGAAATAGTGTCATTCTCCTCTTGTCAGACAAAATAGCAGTTTAAATCTAGGCTAAAGCAGAGTCAGATTGTGCAAAGCACTCATCGGTTCCTGTGGTCTTGTCCCGATGGCCATCTAGGAGACTGGGTCTTCACTGGGGATCAGTCGTGAAGGATGTGAAGGACTATAGTGTGATAAGAGCTCACTCAAATACTGAGGTGCCAAACCATTCAGGGCCTTATAGGTAATTAGCAAGATCTTAAAATGTATACGATGTTTAATAAGGTGCCAGTGCAGTGTTGACAGAACCGGGCTAATATGGTCATACTTCCTGGTTCTAGTAAGAACTCTAGCTGCTGCATTTTGAACCAGCTGGAGTTTGTTTATTAAAGGTGCAGAGCAACTACCCAATAAAGCATTACAATAATCTAGCCTCAAGGTCATGAACGCATGAATTAATGTTTCTGCATTTGACATTGAGAGCATAGGTCGTAATTTAGATATATTTTTAAGATGGAAAAATGCAGTTTTACAAATGCTAGAAACATGTTTTTCGAAGGAAAGATTGCTATCAAAAAGTATGCCTAGGTTCCTAGCTGATGACGAAGAATTTACAGAGCAGCCATCAAGTATTAGACAGTGATCTAGGTTATTACATGCAAAAGTTTTTGGTCCAATAATTAACACCTCTGTTTTTTCAGAATTTAGCAGTAAGAAATTGCTAGTCATCCAGTTTTTGATATCAACTATACATTCCGTTAGTTTTGCAAATTGGTAAGTTTCATCAGGTCGCGAAGAAATATAGAGCTGAGTATCATCAGCATAACAGTGAAAGCTAACACCATGTTTCCTAATGATATCTCCCAAGGGTAACATGTAAAGCGTGAAAAGTAAGGGGCCAAGTACTGAGCCTTGAGGTACTCCATACTGCACTTGTGATTGGTATGTGTAACGAGGAGTCAGTGGCGTTGGGATCCATGTGCAGCTTTATTAAAAAAGATTGCAAATCAAACAGGCAGAATTCGATCACGAGTTTCAAACACAACGTAGACAGGACAGAGTCAGAGTTCAGGCTGAGGATCAGGGCACGCGGCAAACATTCAGAATAAACAGGTAACAAGGCAGGTTGTATCAGAATAAGCAGGCGGCAGAGAATCAGAGTCCAATAAACAGTCCAGGTCATACATGGGAAATGATACACGGGAGGAACGCTCAGAAATGTTTGCATGGCAAGACAAGACTTCGCCATGAGATGATTGGGAGAACAGCTTAAATAGATCAGCTATGAGTCAATATGGAACACCTGTGTGGGTAATCAACCATAGGAATGGGGTATTATGGGAAATGGAGTCCAGTGTGCTGTGTGGTGTGAGAGTCAATATGATGGAGAGGCGACCTCTGGTGGCTATCGAGCGGAAGGCCACCGACCGTGTTCGTGACAGTATGATACCTCTTCATTTACTGCCATGAATTGATGGCGGTCAGATAAGTACGATTTGAACCATGCCAGTGCACTTCTTCTAATGCCAACATAATTTTCTAGTCTATTTAAAAGAATGCTGTGGTCGATAGCGTCAAACGCGGTGCTAAGATCCAGTACCACTAATAGAGAGATACAACCACAACCAGATGTTAAAAGCAGGTCGTTTGTAACTCTAATGAGAGCAGTCTCAGTACTATGATATGGTCTAAAACCTGACTAGAAATCCTCGCATATATCATTTTTCTCTAAGAAGGAACATAGTTGTGATGATACTACCTTTTGTAATATCTTTGACAGAAAAGAGAGATTCGAGATTGGTCTGTAATTAATTAATTCTTTGGGGTCAAATTGTGTTTTTTAATGAGAGGCTTAATAACAGCCAGTTTGAAGGTTTTTGGGACATATCCTAATGACAATGATGAGTTAATAATATTCAGAAGAGGATCTATTACTTCTGGAAGCACCTCTTTTAGGAGCTTAGATGGAACAGGGTCTAAAATACAGGTTGTTGGTTTAGATGATTTAACAAGTTTATACAATTCTTCATTTCCAATAGAAGAGAATGAGTGGAATTGTTCCTCAGGGGATCTATAGTGCACTATCTGATGCGATACTGTGGCTGACAGCTGCATGGTTACAATTTTATCTCTAATAGTTTCGATCTTGGAAGTAAAGTAGTTCATAAAGTCATTACTACTGTGCTGCTGGGTAATGTCTGCACCTGCTGATGTTATATTTTTTGTTAATTTAGCCACTGTATTAAATAAATACTTGGGGTTGTGTTTGTTTTCTTCTAAAAGAGACATAAAGCTAGCAGTTTTTAATGCTTTTCTGTAGGATAGGGTACTTTCCCGCCAAGCAATACGAAATACCTCTAATTTTGTTTTTCTCCAGCTGCGCTCCATTTTCCGGGCTGCTCTCTTTAGGGCCCGAGTGTGCTCATTATACCACGGTGTTGGACTCTTTTCCTTAATCTTCCTTAAGCGTAAAGGAGCAACCGTATCTAAAGTGCTAGAAAAGTGAGAGTCAATAGTTTCTGTTACATCATCAAGTTGTTCTGAGCTATTGGATATGCTGAGGAATTGAGATAAGTCAGGAAGATTATTTATAAAGTAGTCTTTTGTGGTAGAAGTGATGGTTCTACCATATTTGTAACAAGGAGTTGGCTTTACAGCTTTAGCTATATGGAATATACACAAAACTAGATAATGATCTGAGATATCATCGCTCTGCTGCAATATTTCAACGCCACTGACATCAATTCCATATGACAGTATTAAATCTAGAGTATGATTTCGACAATGAGTAGGTCCTGAAACGTGTTGTTTAACACCAATAGAGTTTAGAATATCTATAAATGCTGATCCCAACGAATCTCTTTCATTATCAACAAGGATATTAAAATCACCAGCAGATAGGACTTTATCTGCAGCCAGCACTACCTCAAATAGTAAATCAGCTAATTCTTTAAAAAAGCCTGTATGGTGCCCTGGTGGCCTGTATACAGTAGCCAGTACAAACATCACAGGGGATTTATCATTAACACTTGTTTCTTTGGATAACGTTATATGAAGCACCATTACTTCGAACGAATTATACTTGAAACCCGACCTCTGAGAAATACTGAAAATATTGCTATAAATTGTAGCAACACCTCCCCCTTTACCTTTTGGACACGGTTCATGTTTGTAACTGTAATCTTGGGGGGTAGACTCATTTAAAGTAATGTAGTCATCTGGTTTTAGCCAGGTTTCTGTCAAACAAAGCACATCTAGTTTATGGTCAGTGATCATATCATTTACAAAAAGTGCTTTTGTAGAAAGGGATCTAATATTCAATAAGCCAAGCTTTATCATTTGTTTATCTGTATTATATCTGTTTTTTATTTGTTGAACATCAATTAAATTGTTACTCTTACTTTGGTTTGGATGTTTTCTGTATTTTCTAGTTCGGGGAACAGACACAGTCTCTATAGTGTGATATATAGGTGAAAGAGTCTCTATTTGCTGAGAATTAACTGAATTCTGATGGTCGGTTTAGCCAGTCTGTCTGCTTCCTGACCTGGGCCCCAGTTAGTCAAGTACGAACTCTAAGACTATGTGCCATATTTCTAGAGAGAAGAGCGGCACCACCCCAGGAGGGATGAAGACCATCTCTTTTCAACAGGTCAGGTCTGCCCCAAAAATTCTTCCAATTGTCTATGAAACCTATGTTATTCTGTGGGCACCACTTAGACATCCAGCCATTGAGTGGCGACAGTCTGCTATGTATCTCATCACCACAGTAAACAGGGAGCGGACCAGAGCATACTACAGTGTCTGACATCGTACTTGCAAGTTCACACACCTTTTTAACATTATTTTTAGTGATCTCCACTGTCAAAGCCCATCATTAGCGCCTTGACGTGGGATGTAACAGTCTTACTGAATTTACGTTAGTAACAAATGGCACTTTTAAATTTGCCAAGATGTCAGGCGCTCTGGCTCCCAGTAAACATTGGACTATGTTGGACAGTGTCTCTATTTTCACATTCTGCATAACAGAATCGCCAATAACTAGAGCACTTTCATCAGTTTTCTCAATGGGTGCATCACTGAGTGGGGAGAACCTGTTTGATGTTTTGATCGGAACGGAAGAGCGGTGTTTTGACCCGTGACTAGGCCGCTTCACAGTCACCCAGTTGCCCTGCTGCACGGGCTCTAATATCGGAACCGAACAATGTATGGGACTCCATGAGCTAGTCACATCCAAAGCAGTATCTACAGCCCTCACATTCTTACTGTCCTCAACTAAAGTTTGGATGCGTGTCTCTAATTCTGAAATCTTCTCTGTCAGCCTAACTATTTTCCTGCATGTATCACATGTGAATCCCTCGCTGCTGACAGAGACAGATAAACTGTAGATGTGGCAAGCGGTGCAAGTGATGATGCAAGGAGAAGCCATTACTCACCGTGATTGATGAATGATTTGCTTACCACTGTTGTTTGATGAACTCGTGAAAAGCGGAGCGAGGAAAAAAAAGAAAACAATAATAGGCGTGAATAGAAACACAAATGGAACTGCGAGTGACAAGCTAACCGGCCAACGAATGCTAACGTGCTGCACGCGCGCTGCACTCACGGTTTTAAAAAGCGAACAATCAAATTAGTTTGATTAGCTTGATAGATAATATCAGAAATATGGTGGGAATTACGTTATATATTATCACTTTAAACAACAGAGAGTGAAAGTAAGATTCAACAAAAAAGCGAAGCTACACGGAGCTACAAACCTCTCAGCAGCACGACAGACAGGAACAGACAGAAGACCCTACATGACCCTAGTTACCTGTGGTTGGCCTAGCCGTGCGTCACTCAGAAAACAACAGGACAATCAGAAGATAGGCTCATGAATATTGATTAGACAGGCCAAAATCGACCTGTTCTTAGCAGAGCTCCTGAGAGAAGAGCTGTAAAAATATATTGAGATGGTTTTTTGTACTTATACCGCAAATGTATATACAGTATATATATATATATATATATATATATATATATATGTATGTATTCTTGACCCTTTGATGCACACGCTATGAAAACCCCTTCTGATGCACAACATGGCTCTAAAATGACCCGTATTCATTTCCTATGTTACTTCATGCTTCGCTGGGCTTTTTTTTGTTTTGTTTTATCTTTTGAAATCAGTTTATTTCAGCATTTAATTAATATCCCCTGATCTATAAATTACATGATCCATAAATATTCAAAATATCTTTTTACAATGACCACAAATTAATATTTTGTTTTTTTTCCCTAGGTTTTGTGTTACTACATCAAGTTTATACACATGGGTCAAAAATTACCCATCTATGCAAGCATGAAAAAAAAAAAAAAAAGAATAAAGACATTTTGTTAATATAATTATTTTAGCAGTTATTTAGACCAACACATTTAACACTTTAAATATGTTTATTTGCCATTTTGTCACACATAACTTACGCATATCACTGATAACCGATAACACTGAAATTTAACTGTAGTGCAACTGTAGTGAATGTGACCGAATAGATGAAAATAGAACTAACAAAATAAAATCACACAGGTACAGCACTATATCAAATTGCCATCTCAGTGTTTACATGCCTCAGAAATGACAACTACAGGTTTGTGCTCCTTGCACACAGGCCTGACACTGTGAACACCAGCTGTTGACTTGTCTGTCTTTGGCAGCTGTGCAGATCCTGCACTTCTTCCTCTTCGATTGACCCTTCTGTCTGTATCATATCTGTGGCCGGGTGGTGACTGTGTTTTGTTTTTTATCCCACATCTTCCCATCGCCTCTGTAGTATGCTTTTGAAGGTGGGGTGTACCCTCCAAGCACCTCTTCATATGAGGCACGACAAGCTCTTTGACCAGCTCCTTGATGAATAGCTGTCATGCATTGGTCACACCAGCTGTGTAATCAGGGTGTTGTGCAGTGAAGTTGGTGTAGGCCAGGGATGGCCAACGTCTGTCCTGGAGAGCCACATTCCAGCAGAGTTTTGCTTCAACCTTGATAAAAACTCACCTGCCTCTAGCTTTCCAGTAACCCTTAGACCTTGATTAGCTTGTTGAGGTGTGTTTGATTAGGTTTGGAGATGAACTCTGCAGGACTGTGGCTCTCCAGGACCAAAATTGGTTGCCCCTGGTGTAGGCATTGAGGGTGGCAACATCCAGCACATTGCATCATAGCACCATGGGCAACCTCTGTGTTCTCCGCTTACATGAGTAGGTGCAAACCATTTTTACTTAATCTATTGGACTGGGTCTGAGTTTCCTCTTCAGAGGACTCATCAGACAAGTCTTCAGTGTCATCACAGAGTCTTCATCTAGGAGAGCTGGATTTACACCCACAACTCCAGATTGACCCTGTGGCACATAGTCTAGGTCATCAACATCAGATATTTCAGACTCTGAATCAGGACTAAGAATTGCCTAATCTTCCTCATCATGCAGCATCATTAATCTGGAATGTCTGGGATCAGCCATACTAACACTCTGGATAAAGAGTGCACAACAAGCAGTTGATCACGTATACACTGATTATATATCGTTGCTGTCAGACATAAGCATTGTATGTCCAAAACCATTACTTTTCAGAAACACTGACAGACATAAAGGGTGACCAATAGCACTGATTTATGACAAAAAATAAAAATGATAAATATGGATGAAATATGGAGATACAAGGTTTCTGCCTGACAGCAATGATATATATGTTTTTTTGACTATTATTTTGTTGATCTAGCTAACATTAGTTAGCTAAAATAGAATATGTCAACAACAAGCTAGTTAATAGTATTGGACATGTCAAGGTCAAGGTAACCTTAGCCTAACATTCAAATATTATGTCCAGTTCTTCCACAGTATATCAAATATTTTCTGAGGTAATAAATTATAAAATGAGACTAAATGCATCTATTATAAAAAAGCAGCCATCTTGAGTTGTGAAATGTGGGGCAGGTGAATAGTTTTGTGCAGCAAATGTGTTCCTACTTGCACAAAAATAGCAAATAATCAAAGGTTTCTATATGGGTCATTTTTGACCCATGTGTGTAAAATTGATGTAGAAATACAAAAACTGTGTTTTTTTATAAAGTGAAGAAAGAAAAAATAGACATAATGATTTGTGGAAATCAAAAACAAGATATTTAATGAATACCTGCAATAATAAATGATAAAATACATTTATTTTAAAAATTCAGCAAAGAATCACTCAGGCTTGATTGAAATAACATAGGAAATGAATATGGGTCATTTTAGACCCATATTGGGTATTAGAAAGTTAGTGACACAAAAACGACTTTTATTCAAAAAGTAAGAAAGAAAAAATAAAAATTAGAATGTGTTGATCAAAAACAAATTAATTGAGGAATTCCCGGAATTCTGAATGATGAAATTAATTTCTTGCAAAGATATAGAAAAAATAAACTCAGTCGGGTCACTTTAGACCCATGTAGTGCATCAAAGGGTTAAGGACATCAAAACCTAAAATAAAACTCCAGAAAGGTGTACAATATGGGACCTTTAAACGAATTTTGTATCTTAAGACATTCACATTTTGCTGTCAATAAATTCAAGACTCTTGACAAGACGAATAAAATAACAAATACAATTTTGTGCAGACTACACTTTTATTTGTTAGCCAATTTCTCTTTTAGTAGCGGAAATTTAAATGTGAGATTCTGGAAGACGAGATCTAAATTTAGCGGGAACGGTAGAGTCGGGAAGAAAATTATTCTAAGCGGACAGCGGGTGAACAAAGAGTGAATATATCGCGGGAGCGGGTGGGTGCAGAATATAACCTCGTGGGAGCAGGACTAAAAAAGCAGCCCCACGCAGACCTCTAGTCTGAGGTTCAGTTGTGCCTTCATGCTGATGTGCTACCCACAAGACTATGGCTCTGACAGAGGTTACTCTTTGCTCAGGATACTAAGGGGTGATTCTCTTATATGTCTCATTGAGATATCAGCTTTGTCTTAAGATGTCTTCAGTTTTATTTTAGGAGGAACGTTAAACTTTTACTAATATTGTAAATACTAAAACTATAATTTAAATAGTATTAAACATTTCAGAATATAAAGGGTTACTAGAGCAATACCTTTTTTCTTTTTTTTTTCTTTTTTAAACAAGTATAACACTAGTGTACCAGTGTTTTTTTTGTTTGTTTGTTTGTTTTTTTTAGCATTAAAATTTTATCTTGTACAGCCCATTTTTGCATGTATGTAAATATAGGTTATGGTTTCCTCTGTTAAATCATTGTGCAATAAAACACTGTCTGCATAAAACAATTTCAAATACGACAATGCATGTATTGTCTTTGACTGAAATGGTGTGGATAAATAACATTGAAGCTAACCAGAGGGAAGAAAAATAAAATAATAAAAAATAAGAGATTTCTTTAACATTTCAAATATTTCTCCTAGACTGAAATGACGTTACTTTAAAGAGGGGTGGGGGAGGGGGCGTAAAAGAGTTGGATTCTCATGCTATGCATGTTAAGTTTCAAAATACCATTTGGAAGTATGACTGAGTATTTCTGTGCTAAAAATCTTCCTTCCGGGTTCATACAAGTTTCGGAAAGTTTTTTTTTTTTTCAATCATGGCTCTTCCTGACGTAATGAAGGGTGGAACTCCATATATTGGCATTTCTCCCAGAAGAGCGAGCCCGCGCATGCATCGACCGGAGCGAGAGCAAAAGCGAGCCCATCAACACGCTTCATCTGGTTGCACTGCATGGAACTCGCTCGGGAAGAATGTCTCTACAGAAGTGTGTTTTTGGTTTTAATGGAAAGATAACCTTGTTCAGCTTCCCAAAAGATCCCAGCATTTCGTGAACAGTGGATGCAGTTTGTTTTTCGGGGCAGCAATGGAGTTTTGCAAGTGTGTTTTTTGACGAACGTTTTGTAACCTTATGTTGAATTTGTAACCATCCCTTGTCAAAAAATCCTATAGGATTCCAATAGGAAAATTGTATAGGATTCTAATTGGAATTTCTATCGTATTTTGGAACCATTCCTATAGGATTCCGATAGGAATAGTCCTATAGGACAAGACATAAATATCCTGTAGGAACCGTTCCTATAGGATTTTAATGGGATTTTAATCCTATAGGATTTCTTTTTTTATTCTAAAGGTGCACTTTTCCACTGTATTTGTTTTACTAACAAACAGTACTTGCAGTTTGCTTAAATTCACCCTGATGTAGACATTGTTCATTGTATGTTGCAAAAACTGCAGTAACATTGAACATGGAAGCTGATTTGTGCAGCACAGCATTAGTGCAAAAAAATTTCTAAGGCACTGATAATTGATTGATGACACACACACACACACACACACACACACATACAGTATGTAGCACTTGCATCCTCCAATGCAAATATCTACTAGACCAGTTCTAGACTCGAAAAGAATTGGGGAGGAAGATATAAAGCTTATACCAGGAGACCAGAAGTTGAATATAAAAAATAACACTTTACTGTAACGATAATAATAATAAT
>JAFVLL020041638.1:0-14404 GCA_021397915.2 Tor tambroides | reverse complement strand
TGGAACGCGCCAAAAATGTCTGATTTGCGTTTCCGGTTATTTTATTCTGATGGCTTCATACTCTGTTTAAAGCTGTAGTAGGTTGACACTATGGACAACCTGGCATTTTTTTGAAGCCCAGTCATAATTTATTAGTTTGTTGACACTTTACCAAAGTGCTTAAACAGATAGTTCACCCAGAAATAAAAAGTCTGTCATATTTCCTCTTATAAGTCTGTCATAAGTGGCCTTAACTACTATGTACTTACATTTAAATTAATCATTTGGTACAATGCACTTATTGTGTACATACATGTTTGTAAATCGTACAAAATACTTGCATGTAGTTACATCTGTAATTAATTTCTGTAATTACATTTCTAATTACACTGTTAACTCATCCCTTACACCTTAACCCACCCTTAAACCTACCCATACCACCAAACCTGTCCCTAACCTTACCCATATCCCACTTCAATAAAGTATTTTACAATACAACATGACCACAATAAGTACATTGTACTTATTTTATGATGTAAGTACATAGTAGTTAAAGCCACCTAATATAAAGTGGGACCAATTTTATTTCTGCTGAACACAAAAGAAGACATTTTGATGAATGTTAGTAACCAAACAACAACTTGTCCACACTGACTTCTAAAACACATTTTTTCCATACTATGGAAGTCAATGGCTACCGTCAACTGTTTGGTTACCCAGATTCTTCGAAATATCTTTTTTTATGTTTAACAGAAGAAAGAAAGAACATGAGGGTGAGTAAATGATGACAGAAATGTATTTTTGGGTGAGCCATCCCTTTTAAGGCCAGTGATTTTGTCTGTCAAACACGTTTGATCTAAAATATTCCCTTGAAGTCCCACTGTGATCATAACTTCTCTGTTGTTGATTAACGGTCAAACGACATGCAGGTAAACAAATAAAATATTTCGTATTTTTCAGTACGTGTTTGGTTTCATTTTATTATTAAAATAAATTTTAAATTATTTTAATATAAACTTTTTGATCGAATTAATCATTAGATTTTCATTGGCTGATCTAGCTGGGTTTTGTGCACCAAATCATAATGCAGTGCAAGTTTGTGTTTCTGGATGCAGCACTGGATTTTAAGGGAAAATCCACTGCGATGTCAAACAGAGACTGCATAGTACACAAAGTGATACAACAGATACTCTTATCATACCGTACACACAGTACTGTAGGAAACACAGTGCTTGCTCTCAAAGTACATTTGATGGTGTGATGCAGAGTGAGCACAGACTGTTTTTTCCTGCGTGAACCACACTGTTGTTGTAAGGCTTATTTAATGCATTATCGTGGAGTGAAGTAGGTTTATCAGCATGCATGTGATGAAGTAGCAAATATTTGCATTTGTAAGTGTGGATCATGTGATGTGTGTAAGTGCTAATATTTGACAAGAAACAGCCACTAAAAAGAGTCGGTGCACGGTTTCATTCCCATTGAACTGTCGTAGGATTTCAGGACTTGTTTTGACAATGCGAAACAATACGTCATGTGAAACGCGGCGCCCCTCCCTGCTGCGGCCGCTTAAAGCCGTCGCCAGCGCTGCAGGGATTAGCGTGCGCTCGAGTGTCAGGTTTTTGGTGGAGTATGGATCTCTATTGGATGAGCTGTGAAGGTTTTACTTCCAACTGGATGGTTTTCTGCTGGTCACTGAGTCCACCGGTGTAGCTTTATCCCCAGACCATCTGTCAGATCCGTGCAGCGTCTCTATCAGTGCACAACACAAACAGACAGCGGGAAAGCATTACGATAATTTCACATCTTGTCTGTTGTTCATCTTTACTTGTGTGTCATAAGTGCAGCATGATTTAAGTGTGAAAATCATTCACTGTTTTTGTTTGTTAGCTTGTGTTTTGAGTTTCTGAACAAAGGGTCTTATTTGACCCATGTATGGTTGTTCACTGCATATATTCACTATAATTGAAGTTAATTTAATTTGATCTGCTTCAGGTTGTTGTTTCCACCCTTATTGCTTTAGGTTTTACTCAGTTACACACAGTATCATATTCTTTTGATTGATAACATCTATGACAGATACGCCGCTTTGTTTTGGTCTCCCACATGTCAACCTGCAACACAAACATATAGTTTCATCAGCGCATCACTAATGCTGTTTTCAGCCAAGCTGCAAATTTATGTAAAACATTTGGCATTTATGTGCCATGAGTTTATTTCTTGTTGGGAACAGATTTGGAAAAATGTAGCATTCCATCACTTGCTCACCAGTGGAATGGGTGCCGTCAGAAGTGGTGAAATGCTGGTGAAGTGACGGTTTTAAACGGTTGTTTCCAGCTAAAATACGAGTCCATAATCCATAACGCTTTATCCATAATCTCCTGTTGTCTCTCACATCAAAATCCAGCCACATATTTGTTTAGAGCTGTTTTGTCTTGTAAACGCTGCTTGATCTGTGCAGATTTCTCTCCTGATTCAGACCAGAACACTTTTCACTGGAGGAAGCGTTATTATGGATTATGGACTCGTATTTTAGTTAAAAACGTCTTAATGCTGGATTTGTTTGAGCTTTTGTCTTCTCCAGATGTTAACTGATGGACTGGAGTGGTGTGGATTATTGTGATGTTTTTATCAGCTGTTTGGACTCTCATTCTGACGGCACCCATTCACTGCAGAGCATCCATTGCTGAAACACTGATGCAATGCTACATTTCTCCAAATCTGATGAAGAAACAAACTCATCTAGGCCTACATCTCGGATGGCCTGAGGGTGTGGTCATTTTCAGCAGATTTTCATTTTTGTGTAAACTATCCCTTTAATATACAGATATCTTCGGGAGTTGGCTTGAAATGGTCAGGTGACCGCAGCGAGGCATGGTTAGCAGTCAGTAGTTGTAGTCGTGTGTGTTTGTGGCTGTGATCTTGCGGTGCTCTGGGTCTCTGGAGTGAGCTGTTTTCCTGACGGTCCCTGTGAAACTGCAGTCTCTGTGCGTTACTGCTGACATCATCCTCTGACTAATCATTAACTCGATACTGTTCACCGCATCAAAGACAGATGCAGCGCTGCAGAGATACACGCCTGACACAAACATCATAAACTAGAGCCCTGTGATTCCTGCAACGTCAACTCAGTCACATTAGCCAGTCATAAAACTGAAACTTTCTATATAGTATGGACTGTCATAGAATTTGGCAAGAACTGTACACTTCATCAAATGGTGATCTAA
The DNA here is from genome assembly GCA_021397915.2 of Tor tambroides. Taxonomy (NCBI): domain Eukaryota; kingdom Metazoa; phylum Chordata; class Actinopteri; order Cypriniformes; family Cyprinidae; genus Tor; species Tor tambroides. The sequence continues at coordinate 11,201 of JAFVLL020041638.1, read as the reverse complement.
ACTAGTGTGTATGATTATTAAAGCACTGCAGTGTAAATGTGAAGTCTGCATGTTGTGTGTGTCTCAGTTTGCTCCACTGAACTGAAACCCATGACGCTCGTCTGCTTCTCACTATATGAACACATGAACTTCAGAGTCACCTCAGCATTTCACCATTTCATTTGATGAAACCTTTCATCAGAAACTCAAGGCTCTTCACTACAACCCACCAAAATATCACATATCTTTTCCCATCAATGTTTAATTGAAACTACTGTATAAACCTCTGTTTTGCAGCATTTTGTTTGCCAAAAAATAAGACTGTAACGATTTACTCAACTCAATTCGATTCACGATTATTATTTTTTTTTAACAAAATGAGATTTAAGACAAATTATAAATTAAATGTGTCCTTTTATTATTGCTTGGACAAAATGCTGCACGTTTCTTTGTGAAATTGAAATATAACACTATATAATAATATACTAATAGCTGGTTTCCATTGCTTCTGTTCTCCTCATTTGTAAGTCACTTTGGATAAAAGCATCTGCTAAATGACTAAATGTAAATATAATGTAAATGTAAATAACAAAACTAAATTGAAATTTTAAAACAAGCCCCCAAATCAAATAAGTAACACGAATAAAAAAAATCTCTTTATATAAACAAAATAAGGCTTTGTCTGTGCTCTTTCCGTTTAGAATGAGAGGCAACCACTGCATTTTAATCATCATCCAAACAAAGATGCATTCATATAAACTCCTACCCCTAATTGAATCACGATTTGTTTAGCATCTCGACCGATTTGAATCGTCACACATTTGAATCGATTTTCAACCGGCTCACGATTAATCGTTACATCCCTACCAAAAAATGAAAGTAATTTCATTTGATTTAGATTTTAAAAGATTAATTATATCTTTTAAAAGTTATATGCATTCAATTGACTACTTGCTCTGAGCCTCGTGACGCACTTCTGTTTTGAAATATTATTCCGGTTATGTATATTTTCAGTGTGCTGTAATCATCTAGTTGATGATTAAACGCCTAATAAAATGAGTTCGCGGGATGATTTCAAAATCCGGATATTTTCAGAGACAGGAGAAGACATATTCTGATGATTACTGTGTGCTGAATTTTCCAAACTCAACGGAACGTGAAGTTTTAATCCAACATAAACGACATATATTACCAACATAAAATAGATCTGATGAATAAGATCCGAATGAACCTTTATTTATCTGTATGTTAGTCACTATTCTGTGTCATCATTTCACTGTATGTAGCCTAATGCCAAAATATGAATATTCAAAGTATTTGCACTGTCAACGTGTTACTGTTAAAAATGATTTAAATGTTTAATATCGTTAAATAAGGCAGTTACCACACATTCATTCAGCCATTTTAAACACTGGAATAAGCATAGGGGCTCTGAATAAGAGCACCAACACACACAAACAGTAACAAAAACAAATTAACCATGGTTTTACTACAAATAAAACCAAAAATTGCAACTGAAGTTAAACCATATAACCACAAATTAACTTGGGTTTTACTACACTAACCATAGTTTAACTATGGTAGGCTATTTGTAGTAAAAGTGTTATACAAATGGTAAAAACAGAAAAAAACATGGCACATTTACTATAGTAAAACCATGGTTAATTTTCGTAAGGGTGTTTATCAGTCAAATTCATTTAAAACTGTGCATTCAACAGCTATGAAATATGATCAGTAGAAGAAAAGTACTGTTCATGAGAAGATAAGCGCTGATGCTGCAGGTTAGTGGGGAAATAGCCTATAGTTTTTTTATTATTCAGAATACACATTTGGAAGGGAAATATATTTATAGGAATATTTCAGCAGGTTGAAGATAATTCATGTTAATGCAGAGAATATGATTAATTGTTTTTAAAGAAATGACACCCCTAAAATGTAGTAATAATCTGCGTTCTCATGAGAAACTGTCTGTATGTCTGAAACTCCCGAGCTGTAATAAGTAGAACGCGGAAGTAGTTGTGCAAGTAGTCCATTGATTTTCTCTGTTTTTGATAATACGTTTGTATAAATCATTACATTTAGACATTTACATTTAGTTATTTAGCAGACGCTTTTATCCAAAGCGACTTACAAAAGAGGACAATAGAAGCAATCAAAATCAACAAAAGAGCAACAACATGCAAGCATATGACAAGTCTCGGTTAGCCTAACGCAGTACACATAGCAAGGTTTTTTTTTTTTTTTCAAGGAAAACAAGTAGATAGAATAGAAAAAAGAAAGCTAGTGTTAGTTTTTAAAGAAAAAGTAGCAGTTAGAGAATAAATATGTAGTTGATAGAGGGTCAAGGGTGTGTGTGTTTTTTTTTTGTTTTTTTTTAAAAGACAGATAGATAAAATAGAATTAGAATAGAGAGTGATAGAGTTACAGGGTCAAATAAAGATAGAACAGATGTGTTTTTAGCCGTTTCTTGAAGATGGCTAAGGATTCAGCTGCTCGGATTGAGTTGGGCAGGTCATTCCACCAGGTGGGAACAGTGAATGAAAAAGTCCGTGAAAGTGATTTTGTGCCTTTTTGGGATGGCACAATAATGCGTCGTTCACTTGCAGAACGCAAGCTTCTTTAAATCATATAACACAGTCCAGAGAGATTAAAACAGACAGCAGACAATTCAACTGATTAGACACCCATTTTAATGATTACAATTTAATTAAACCTCTAAAAACTTTAGGGTTGAAATTTAGGGTGAAAGAGGAAATTTGGGTAAAAAATAAGACTGATTTCAAAGTGCCATAATAAACCATTATTTTTATAGCATGACTTTTTAATAGCAGGCTGTTGTTGGCTGTTGTTTAAATGATCAAAGCAGAGCCTCCTCTCACCCATCACTGCACTGAAGCGTTCTGCTGTTGTTTAATAAGGGGGGTGGAAATGGGGACAGGTCTGAGGGTGCGTTTCCTGTCGGAGCGCCTCTGACTGTGCCCTCCTAATTCTGGGGCATGCTGGGACAGCGATTGCTTAACCATTCGGAAGGGTTGTGGGAATATCTATGTGAGAGCTACTGGGCCTCAGAGACACCAGCGTTACATCATGCAGCAAGACTTCAGTCCTCTTCAACTCTCACCAAACCAGTGGATGTCGTATGAAGGAAACGGTTTCTGGTTCTGAATTGGGTTACGGGCATCTACTGGTAAATGTCATTACCACAGCGTCCCGTAAACTCAAACAGGGGTTTGCGTGAGAGCTGATGAGCCGTCTGAATGACATTTCCAGCTCACTCAGCGACAGTAAGACCATACGAGAGCGGATCAGCTGTTCCTTTCAGACTGATTAGAAGGAGAGCGGAGGAACGGCCCGGGGTTTGGCCTGTTCCCAAACGTAGTTAAAAACGGCTTATCCGCAGGGCGCCAATTTAGAGAGCCAACCTTTCACCTGAAGCCCGAGAGAAGAAGTCATTTGGATAAAATGCGCTGCTCTTCAAATCACGGTTCTTGATAGCAGTCGAAAGAGCGGCTCGCTCATGTCCTGTAGAGCACTGCTGAATTTGTCTTGCAAATCTGTCTCTATGGGGAGCGTTAGCCAACTATAGGTGCAATTGTTACTAACCAGTGCTGAGTACTAACTGATTAATGCAATCTTATGTAATCAGATGTTAAAAATTAAGTACTTGTAATTAGAGTATGTAACATTATTAAATGCTCATACTCAGATTAGTTACTTTTTTATGGATTATATTATATGTAATGTTATGACAGAAAGAAACATGAAAATATTTTGAGCTTTCATTAACCACAAACCTTGTTTCGAGTGTTTAACCAAAACTGTTTAACCCATCAACACTGGAACATATTTATATATTTCAACACTGAAATATATTTATATATAAATATATACTATAAAATTTTTTAAAATGTATAGCACAGTAATGGAGGCAGTAACATATGATATATAAGATGAGCAAGAAACCTATTAATAATCTTTCATTACACAAAAGTATTTTAATACGAAAGGCTCTCAGAGCGGCACAAAGTGCTTCTGTGCATCCCGTGCACAGAATGAGGCGCTTGAAGCAGCACGGAGTCACAGTGCTCTGCATAGCAAAGGGAAAAGATATGCGTAGTGTATTATATCTGTGCGATAGTTTGAGCCTTTTCTTTTAACAGTTTTAAATCTCAGTTATCGAGCACTCTAAGAGATTTTCTTCGTCTTGACTGTTGTAACCGAATGCGACACGCAGTTTGAATGCTGAATGGAGGATGAAAGACAGCCACAGCGGAGAGAAGAGTTTACATCAACATGAATTTAACAACTTAAATGTTCATCTGTACTTCACATTAAACTATGGAACAGCTTCAGAACACTTGAAATATCGTGCACGAGACAGAAGCTCGCAAGGCTTGCCCCGCCTCCGAGTTCTTCTGATTGGTCCACTGCTTTGGAACTGACATTGATGAGCGGCTCTGCGTGTAAAAGTTGAATTTCTTTTAATTGGACACGGTGTCTTAAAAACGCAGCAGTCATGTGCAAGGCGCTGCAAAAGATGCGAGCGAAGCGGTCATGCACGTCTGTCAATTGCGTGTTTACATAGAAAAACAATGGAAAAGTAGCGCATTGGAATGGAAAAACGTGTTTTGTGTGAATGGCCCCTTAGGCTATGTTCACACTTGGCGTCTTTTTTGAAGCTGCCAGCGTCTGTTTTACATTATAATCCTATGAAGTAAACCGTGTTTTCAAAAAAGTCTTGTGCGCTTTTTAAAACCCCATCGCCGGCGTCTTTTTCTGCAGCTCCGTTGAAAAAAGTTCAACTTTTCTGAAAAAAACGCCCTACGTTAAGCGCCTTTTTGACAGCTGACCAATGACAAGCGAGTGGCGAGTCGTTTCCAAAACAACAAAAAAAAAAAGGAGAAAATAGCTGGTAGACAGATCGTACTAGTTTCGGAGCACAAGGAGTTGTATGATATTAGCACAAAACTCTATCTAGTCTAAAATATGCCACAAACCGTGCATCATCCAGCCGGAGCTCCTGGACTAAACTGTTGGAAGCACCATACGGTTTCCTTCCCCATATGATGTCACGCTCCCACACAAACCTTGTCGTGAACCGAAATTACCCTCCTCATTAACTTCAAAAGCCGACATTTCTGCAGCACACAGCGCTAGGCTACCGTTGCAGCTGTTGTTATAGCAACAAAAGACTATTTTTAACCAAAACGCTGCCGGCTTTTTATTTTACTAAAAAAGCGCTCGTCAACTTTTTCTAGTCAAAAAAGACGCCAAGTGTGAACACGCCCTTATAATGTTTTTGTATCTTTCGTGGAGCTTCACAATAACACAATAGTATGCGCACAATATCTGACCCTGGAGCACAAAAGCAGTCTTAAGTCGCTGGGGTATATTTGTAGCAATAGCCAAAAATACATTATATGGGTCAAAATTATCCATTTTTCTTTTATGCCAAAAATCATTAGGATATTAAGATCATGTTCCATGAAGATATTTTGTAAATTTCCTACCGTAAATATATTAACTTAATTTTTGATTAGTAATATGCATTGCTAAGAACTTCATTTGGACAACTTTAAAGGTGATTTTCTCAATATTTAGATTTTTTTGCACCCTCAGATTCCAGATTTTCAAATATTGTCCGATCCTAACAAACCATACATCAATGGAAAGCTTATTTATTCAGCTTTCAGATGATGTATAAATCTCAATTTCTAAAAATCGACCCTTATGACTGGTTTTGTGGTCCAGGGTCACATATTGTCTGACCGATACCTGATCCGGCAGATATTGCCAGTATTGGAGCCGATGCTGATACTGAGGCCCCGTTTACACTAGTGTGTTTTCGTTTTAAAACGCATAACTTTTGCTACAGTTACGCGAAAACGGAGAACTTTGAAAACGCTGCAGACCCCGGTTTAGTTTGAAAACTCCGGGGTTGCGTTTCAGTGTAAACGGACCAAAACGGAGACTTTTGAAAACAATGGCGTGGTTGCCCACATTCGCTCTGCGTATCCTTGACGACCGTGTAAACAATAACATCATGCTCATTGTTGTACCCATAGATGTGTATAGGTAGATGCCCCATTCGACCGCTCCAAGCACGCCATCTAAATAATATGGAATCTACCTATCCACCTTATTTTTCCCGTTAGAGCGGGCGCGGCCATTTGTAAATTTAATGTGTCTGGCTTCCAGTGTCATCCGCTTCCAGCTATTTTTAGGTGTACAAAACTGCTCGTTTTGCTGCTTGATATTGCAAATTGGTGAGTTTTACCATATTATTTGTTATATATGTGACCCTGGACCACAAAACCAGTCTTTAAGTGTCAATTTTTCCAAATTGAGATTTATGCATCATCTGAAAGCTGAATAAATAATCTTTCCATTGTTGTATGGTTTGTTATGATAGGACAATATTTGGCTGAGATACAACTATTTGAAAATCTGGAATCTGAGGGTGCAAAAAAATCAAAATACTGAGAAAATCGCCTTTAAAGTTGTTCAAATGAAGTTCTTAGCAATGCATATTACTAATCAAAAATTAAGTTTTAATATATTTATGGTAGGAAATTTACAAAATACCTTCATGTAACATGATCTTTACTTAATATAATAAATAAAAATGGATAATTTTGACCCATACAATGTATTTTTGGCTATTGCTACAAATATACCCCAGTGACTGGTTTTGTGGTCCAGGGTCACATATGTTATAACATACATTATATTATAATGTATTATCTTAATTATGAACACACTGGTTTGTAGTGCAAGCAGTTTTACCATTTACTGCACTTTGTTATTCTTCTCGTTATTATTCTCTGCGGCGGCTTATGAACCGGAAGTCTCGCTCATTCACAGAAAACGGCTTACATCTGCGTTGAAGAGTAAGGTGGATACATTCTATGGTTGTACCTGCATGAATGGTAACGTGACATGCGTTTTTGTTTGAGTAGTGTAGACGGAGATCGTTTCTGAAACGCAGCAGAAATGCTAGTGTAGATGAGGATCGTTTTCATTCAAAAACACCGTTTTAAAACGAAGACACACTAGTGTAAACGGGGCCTGAGTATCATATCGATGCAAACTCTCTGTGCGAGCGCACTGCAGGACCTTCTGCACACCGATCGCTGTGCAGACAGCATCTCTGAGAGTCCTCCTGAATCATGGAGATTATGACAGTCTTCATAGTGTTTTCCAGTCACGTGAGCTTCCCTCGCTCTGATCAGGGTCTCGTCTCTGGCTCTTGAATGCTAATTGGTCCTGTTCCCGCTGATGCTGTTGAGTGCCATCTTTGGCAGCGATCTAGCCGGCGGTCTGCCGTCTCCTCTCCGGTTCAGCTCTGCAGGTGAGCGCTGACGCGGAGCGGGTCAGGACACACTCTCTGTGAATGAGGCATTGTGCTGCCGGGATTTAATGGGCCGCTCCGACTCCGGACAGCAGGAGGAGCGACTGAATGAGGGGACGAGATGAGATGAGCGACAGAGAGGAGGAGCGGATCGGACTGACACACTTCCTGTTTTATAACAGGACACTATAATACTTTTCATTTAGCGTTTATTTTATTTACCACTTGCATCTTGTAATTATGAATAACAGACAGAACCGTTAAACAAAGACGGTAAACTCGTAAAGTCGGGAGTCTGGTGCTTCTGTTCAGTGCTGTCAAAATAAAAGTCCTGCTTACAACACTTTTTTTGGCAGAAAAGAAATAGCATTGTGCAATGCCAAATATGGGCTGATTGTTTTTGGTCGACCATTAGTTGAGTCAATGTTGTTGTCGTAATGCTCCAACAAACAGATCATAGAGTCGAGGCCTGTTCACACCCCGGAAAAATATTCAGAGTGATAAACATTTTAATTTGAATGAATGACATTAATTTGCACATTCTGCTGCAAGTTTGTGGCCAAGTTTTGTTGGTCATATAAATAATATTAGGGGTTGACTGGTCTCTCAATTCAATTCAGTTAGCTTTATTGGCATGACAAAAGCACATTTTGCATTGCCAAAGCATGCATAGGAGAAGAGAACATACAACAGTGTAATTTGGAACAATATAGCAATTGAAGTAACATTTGAACACGTAATATTAGAAGAATGACATTAAAACATTTGGATACATATGATATAGTAAAGGTTGTGTAAAAGATTATTCATGTATTATTTAACTAATAAACTGAATAACTGAAATCAACATGATCTCTCTCTCTCTAATATAAGTATATACATATCTAATAAACTTTTGATTTCACTAACCTTGCTAACTTTGGCACATCCAGCTGTGAGATCCTCTGAAGTGTGAATTTGTAGACTATAAAACAAATGTGTTGCCAGTCAGTTGCCTGAATAAATATTCATTTTACATTTTTATTTAAAAAAAAAAATCATATCAGTTGACCAGTAAATAATATATAATAGAGTTGTTGATTTGCTTCAGGTGCCTGTTCTTTTTATTTCTGTCATGTTTATATTAAACAGGAGAAAATCCTGAAAATTTCAGATGTCTTGAGTTGTTGTTGTTTTGAGAGTGAGCTGGTTTATTTCTGCAGCTCCGTTTGGTGACGTAGGTGTGGCAGAAACGAAAGCTGAGTGCTGTGTGTTTGTGGACTGAGCCTGATGTCTGCAGTAAAGCCGAGCTCACGTTTACCCCGGTGACGGGTTGCTGAGGTGATGTGTGTGCACCTGTGTGGCAGTGAAGCCCTCCCAGTGAGACCAGTTCGTTCCGCCCGCTGCACTAACGAGAGACCCGAGCCGAGCACAATAGTCATTCAGAGCAGAGCAAACAGCACGTCTCAATCCATGCTCTACATGCGTGTGTCTGATCTCTTTGTCTGATTTTCTCCTTGTCAGGGCTGATCTGGCCTCTATATGAACAGCTTTATTCTGCTTTTCCTCTCTCAAATCCCAGTCCACACACGCAAACCTTATATATATATCAGGGTTCCCACGGGTCTTGGAAATTCTGGAATATCATGGAATTTTAAAAGGTCTATTCCAGACATTGAAAGTCAGGGAATTTTATATATTTTTTGTCCAAGTCATGGAATATCAGGGATTTTTGTTCAACTCCATTCAGTACTCGCGCGCTGTGTTCTGTGTAAATAGCGTGTACAGACAGCCGCGACTCTGACACACGCGAGCCCTGAATTGCGTTTCTCTCTGCGTCTTTCTTGCGCCTGAATGGGCAAATACATACAAAAGTATAAAAATACCCGTCTTGGCAAGTAACTTTGTAGCTTTAACAATGATTAATCTATATTTCACTTTTACAGTGGAGTGCATGCACCCGTTCGACCAGCCATTTTTTGTTTTTATTTTAAAGCATCTTCTGTTCTGTGCGCACAAACTGCACAGCAATCGTTTTTCCAAATGCCATTTGTGTGGAAATATTACCTTATTATTATAATTAGTCTGTAAACGGCCATTAACAGAGGCCAGAGATGCTGAGGACGGATGCTAAGAGGAGAAAATACCGTAACAGGCAGAACAGCATCATGATGCGCAAAATATAGGAATCCTAAATATTGAATTTTAGATGAATGTGTTTCTGAGGGGAACTGTTTGTTTTCAGAAAAGTTTACATGGCGTTAATGCATTAACATTGAAATTGAGAATTGTAGAATTTTATTGGTATCTAAAATATTGGTGTCAAGTTTATTTATTAGAATACAAAAATCAAAATTGATAAAAGCAACTATTTTATTTATTTATTTATTTTTTGTGGCAAGGCTAGTGAAAATATTAACAGGGCAAGTAATAATTTTAACCACTGAAAAAATCCTTAGCCTTGAGCCCTGGGCTATTTTTTTTCAGCTCCATTTTATTCCCTTCCCGCTCGTCAACTGGCAATCACTAAGTCAAATGCAGTCACCAGGCTGTACCGGTTAACTAAGGCAAATATGCCAGAAAATGTAAATTTTTAGGAGCTTTGGCTACAAAATGACCTCTTCAAAGACCGAGTTTAAAAATAAAAAGTATAAAAAATATCAGAGCATTTAAAGGTAAAAAACAAAAAAATTGCTCCACACAACATCGGACTGTTTTTTCTGTTCATTATAGGTCATGGAAATTCAGCTTTTTAGTCTGTGAAAGTCAGGGAAAAGTCAGGGAATTTGACATTTGACTTAGAGTGGGAACCCTGATATATATATATATATATATATATATATTACTGTAAATACTGTGTACTGCATGTTAAGATTAGAGGGAAAGACAAGAAAAAACATGATATTTTCAGCTTGTCAGACTTGATCACGAGAATCAAATCTTTTGTTGTTGTTTTGTTTGTTTGATGTTTGATTCAGAGATTTTTTGAGTCAAACCTAGCAGCTTTCTGTTGGTCAGTGTAGTGAATTTGCAAGAGTGACTCAAATATATCAAACATTTTTCATCCTCATGTAAAATTCCCAGTCATGAGAATTCTGATGGGAATGACTGGATTTCGCCTGTGAAATTTCACCAAACTTCAGTAAGTATGGATGCACCTTGCAGTATGTAATATTGACTAGGGATGTGCACTACGACTAATTTGTCGTTTAAACGGAAGTTTTGTATCCGACTAGTCGACTAAAAGCTAGAAACCCCCAAAAAATGGCAAAAGAAAAAAAACTGTGCGTCTATATAACAGCCTACACTTTAAATACTTCATCTTTGAATCACACTGTCAAATCCCTCATTGAATTCTGCTAAAATAGGTCACAATTATGCCGTATGCTTGCCTCGCATCATCATTTAATTTTAGCCGGACGTTAAACTGAAAAAAAGGAAGAGCATACACTCAACATAAACCAATGCATGGCTTATTTATTCAGATCGGCTGGAGCAATATGCACTCAATAGACTGACAGAATTCTTCATTTTCATATAACGTTAACCAACATTTTAAAACGCATATTAAAACAAAAGTCAAAAACAATAGGAAAGTTTATCATGGAATAGCATTAAAACGGCTTTTAAAAATGTACTTCATGTTGGCTATATTGTCTAAAAACAAAACCATGCTCGTTTTACTCACTCAGACCATGCGCATATGTTCAGTGAATTTAAAATGTTAACGTGGTCTGGCGAAAGACGGGACAAGAAGCGATTCTGCACTTGAAAAAAAACCGCGCTCGGCAGGAATGCAGAAAGATAACTACAAGCAAGCAGACAGTTTCGAAAAGAGCCTGGAAATCCCGCACCACCACCGAAGTGGGTCTTCATTTAGAGGAATAGACGG
>JAFVLL020041636.1:0-13670 GCA_021397915.2 Tor tambroides | reverse complement strand
TATAAATATACAGTATATAATATATATATATATATATATATATATATATATAGCCTATTTTTTTTTTTTATTCACAACAGTTTACAGTTGCCCACAGAAAAAAACAGGAGGTGCTGCAGCACCCTCAGCACCCCCTGTTCCCGCGCCCCTGCCCACAAGGATAGTAATACCAATATTTTTTGACTTTGTGGGGACATTTTTTGGCCCCCATTGGGAAAACAGCTTATAAATACAGAATTAAGTTTTCTGGGGTAGGTTTAGAGGTAGGGGATAGAAATTACAGTTTGTAAACTATATAAACCATTGACAGTCTGTGGACTGTCCACATAAAACATGGAAACCTGTGTGTGTCCTGGTATAAATGGTTTATGAGGACCAAATGTGTATAACGACATGTGTATTTCAAAGTGAACATGGTTTATAAGGACAGCCAAATAGCTTAAAAACATACTAAACTTTTTTTTTGGTAAATCTAAAAATGCAGAAAGCTTTGTGTGAGGAGTATAGGGGTAAAGGGATAGAAAATACAGTTTGTACAGTATAAAAACTTTGTATTGGGGAAAACTAAAATTGACACCACATTTAATCAGATGTTTCCATTATACAGTAGCTTAGATTTCCAATATCAAGTTTTCCCAACATTTATCAGTGTAGCAATGACTAAATCATGCTAAATCAAGATGTTTCATTCAAACACAAACACATTAAAATGGGAACATGTTGGAAAGTCAGATTTGTTTTAACGAGTCAGTTTATTTAGACAAACAACAATGCAGCAATTGATTTGAGTTGCTGCACAGTAAGGTTTTTTAATGTTTTTAAAAGAAGTCTCTTATGCTCAACAAGGATGCATTTATTTGATTAAAAAATACAGTAAAAACAGTAATATTGTGAAATATGGGATAAAACTTTTAGATTTGAATATATCAAAGTGTAATTTATTCATGTGATGTCAAAGCTTGAATTTTCACTTCAGTACAATGAACAATTACTTAATTACAAAAGTTTTTTGCTGCCTAATATTTTTGTGGATATCTTAATTTTTTTTTTCTTCAGGATTCTCTGACGAACAGAAAGTTTAAAAGAACAGCGTTTATTTGAAATCAAATCTTTTGTAAAATTATATGTCTTTACTGTCACTTTTGATCAATTTAATGTGCCCTTGCTGATTTTTTTTTTATTATTATTATTATTATTATTATTATTTGAATCTTGTTTCCCCCAAACTTTTTACAGGTAACGTAACACAATTTCCAAGAAAAAAAAAAAATTAAGCAGAAAATTATTTCAACGCTGATAATAATAAGAAATTATTTTGAGCGCCAAATCAGCATATCTTCTTCTTATTAGCGTTTGCATTGCGTGCATATTAGAAGTGCATATAAAAGCATATTAGAATGATTTATGAAGGACCACGTGAGACTTTTTATCACAGGAATACATTATATTTGAAAATATATTTTAAAAATTGTTATAAATTGTAATAGTTTTTCAAAATGTTATCATATTAACTTTTTTTTTTAATCAAATAAATGCAACCAAGGCAACCGTTGTGCAGTAGCTCGGAGTCATCAAGGTCTGTTGAGCTGCGTTGCTCATGTGGGTGAAACAAGTCCCAGTCCAGCTTCTGATGTCCTGATCTGACTCCCTGTCTTTCTCCAATAATTTCCTGCTAGTCTTCACAACTGTCCTATAAAAAAGAAATGAATATGTGTAACAAGTTGCATGTGCGATTCTGCATACATTTTACTCTACTTCTATCCATCTGTCCTTCCATAGATCTCCTACGCTCTCTCTCTCTCTCTCTGTACCCTCTGTACTCTATTCCCTCCCTCTCCTTATTTGCCCTCATCTTCCTCACAGGCTGAGGTATTTATCATCTTTATTCGAGGAGTTTGAGAGTTGTGTGTCGGCTGCAGTGTTGGGCTGATGAATGGGGCAGTCAGTGATGTGCAGCCACCTCAGGGGGCCAAACGAGACAGCTATTTAGTGACTGAACAAGACACATCGCTTTTCTTTTATTGTTTTCAAACTGCACAGAGGGAGATAAAACTCAGTCTGGCAATAGGAACAGAAAAAAGGGAATATCTTTCAGGCAGACCCAGACATAGGAAATAGCCTCTGGATCCTCACTGTGTATACATACATACATTCATAAAGAGAGGCTGGAATATCTTGATTCATAGTTGTCCAAAATTCAGTCGCCAGTAGTGTCCGTTCATATGCCAGGTCATTTTTTCCTGAAAATCGACTGGATCTCATTATACACTGTGCATTACTATCTTAAAACAAAAGACACTTTTTTTTAACAATACACATTTCATGCAGCAAAGCGTACAGTGATTGTGTATTGTGATAGGATATTAGCATGTCCATATCTAAGTGCTTTAACCAGCAGGGGTCAGTCACGCTGTAGTCCATGTACCACTGTACATGTGGAATGGAATATCCAATATCCTTGCTGCATACTATGTACTGTAGGCGTACTATTTCTAAAAATATGTGAAGAAATGTGAAACTAAACTGCTAAATTTGGTCAAATCATATTCAAGGTACAATATTACAATATTTGCGTCAATGCCATCAATGGAAATAATGTCAATACACTCTCAGGAAAAAAAAAAAAAAGTATGAAAGCTGTCACTAGGGTAGCTTTTGAAAAGGTACATCTTTGTACCTAAAGGGTCCACACCTGTACCTTAAAGGTAGCACTTGAAGAATATTAGTAAAAAATTCAATACTTGTAATTAGATTATATTCCATTTTAAAATACTCAAAATCCATTGTTTTTGATTACATGATGCATTATTACGTACATTTGGCCACTGTATTTACAAAAAATAATTTTACTTTTTAGGATTGTTTTCTTTACGTTGCAACATTGGATATCTAACCAACATCCTGATAAACAAATTTGAATTATTATTTAAATAATCATTCAGTAATAACCATGTATTACTGTCTTTTGTCTTTCAAACACATTAAAATGCACAAATTCACACCATTTCTTATTTACATGTAAATTAATGCAGGGATTCCCAAACTTTTTGATTCTTTTTTTTTTTCTTTGATGTAATATATTTATTTGAAGCACCCCCTGAGATTTGAAGTAGTTCATAATTAAGTCAATAATTTAACAACACATTTGCATGTTCACAGTTCTCTGATGTTGATTAATGGTTGCATGACATGCAGGTAAACAAAAAAAAAAAAAATCTTTATTCTTGCAAGTGTTATATTTTAATTGTTTTTAGAAAATTACTTGTTTTATTATTATTATTTTTATTTTTATTTTTTTTTTAAGATTGAATTAATTATTAGCTTTTCATCAACTTACAAACTCCCTGTAGGTCCTTCACCCCAGTTTGGGAAATCCTGACATACTTTAAAGTTTAATGCATTTCATGTTGTTGATTACAACGAATGGAATATCTTTCACTTTTTTTTATTAATTTGATACAAGATATCCTATTCAAAACAATGTGATAAATGAGTTTGGTCAAAAGTAATCTAAAAGTAGTCAGATTATATGTGACCCTGGACCACAAAACCAGTCATAAGGGGATGAGATTTATACATCATCTGAAAGCTAAAAAAAAAAAATCTTTCCATTGATGTATGGTTTGTTAGGATAGGACAATATTTGGCTGAGATACAACCGTTTGAAAATCTGGAATCTGAGGGTGCAAAAAAATCAAAATACTGAGAAAATCGCCTTAAAGTTGTCCAAATGAAGTTCTTAGCAATGCATATTACTAGTCAAAAATTAAGTTTTGATATATTTACAGTAGGAAATTTACAAAATATCTTCATGGAACATGATCTTTACTTAGTATACTAATGATTTTTGGCATAAAAAAAAAATCAATAATTTTGACCCATACAATGTATTTTTGGCTATTGCTACAAATATACCCCAGCAACATCCTGATAAACAAATTTGAATTATTATTTAAATAATCATTCAGTAATAACCATGTATTACTGTCTTTTGTCTTTCAAACACATTAAAATGCACAAATTCACACCATTTCTTATTTACATGTAAATTAATGCAGGATTCCCCCAAACTTTTTGATTCTTTTTTTTTTTTTTGTAGGAAATTCAGGAAATTCTCTATTCTGAAAAATAAAGTTTGCAAAGCCGTTTGCACCACTCTCCCGTCACTTAATATTTTATTTTGGTGCATTAATCTATTAAATTACCATGATCCGCATTCCGCACTCACAAAATAGTCTTCTTTTTAGCGTTTACCTATTTTACATTTATCACCAATAGGATAAAACACAGGTGACGGTTTTTATTAAAAAATAAAGTATAAACACAATACAATGCATCCCGCACCTAAACACGTGGCCTGCACTGTAAAAACTGGAGGCACCTTTTCGGGTTCTTCACTTTGCCACACCAGCGGAACCCTCTGTAGAGCACCCTTTCAAAAGGAGTGGTTCTCTGAGGAACTTTAACGGTTCCTGAAGGACCCCTTTTATTAAGAACGGTCAAGAACCACCTTGGGTGCTTTGAGGCACCATTTCCTAATTTCAGTTCTTTAATATTTGCACCCACCCCTCCCACTAGTTTATTGTTCCTGCTATTGACATTTTTAATAATTTTAATAAACAAACTGAAAAACTAAAACAAATGCATATCAAACATTGTTTATTGATAAACAACAACAATAGTTTCAAATAATCACCTTAAACAGTCCATACTGCATATCACAATCCCATTCATGGAAACACAACTGTGTTAATATTGTTATAAACAAAACATAAAACATTTACACCTTGACAAAACTGTAAACAAATAAATGTGACTCAAATATCTTAGAACTTTAAAACACATTTCATGTACCTCAAAAATAGTACAATTTAAATTAATAAATTCAATTGCAATTCAATTAAAATTTTGTACAGTGCAATCAATAGTAACATTTTCTTTCCTGTTCTAAATGGAGGTCACTGATTGGGAACATTCACACAGGATATTTTAAGAACTTGATAAGCCTCAAGATAGCTGTATGTAGCTTAATAAACCTTTTTCACATTTCCAGGTTTCTCAGCATTGGAAGTCTTCATAGTTGGGTAAACTTCGAGAGCAGTAAATGGGAGAGTACCACAAATATATTTTTTGTATTCCCATTTGTTCAAATACCAAAAGAAAAACTCTGCAATAGCATTTTCACGACTTTCAATCAAAGAAAAAAAATTGACAGAGACTGATAACAGAAGTCAGAAGAGAGAACGATGTCAAATTTACCGTCCCTTCCATAGACGCTGCATTAGAAACACCCTCGCGTTAGTGTTAACTAGTTTTTTTTTGTAATTTGATACAAATGTGATATAATACAAAGTATAGTGTTATTTACGTACATCATTTTTTTTTTTTTCAAAAAATAAAAATATAAATTTTTTTTGAGGATTTATGAGGCTGATGACCACTGAAATGCATCATCACAGTCTTGTGAAAAGGGTCCATGATCTCCTCCTGAGTGCCCAACAGATGCACAAATAGTGCACTTTAGTGTACTTTTAATTGCTTTTCTGTATAATGTTGAATAGAACATAAGCACTCATAGTAAGGTGAACTCATGTCGGCAGGTTCGTCAGCAAGTAGCTCCTCACCATCAGGAAAATCTGCAGTGCTGCTCTCACCAAATGGGTCTCCTGTTATTACCACAGTTGTTGTGAGATTCTGTGTAGGCTGTTCATTGAAAAAAAGAGGGATTTACATCAAATTAAATAACAAAATATTTACATTTATTCATTTAAAAATGAGGAACACCACAAGCTATTTTTTGTCATATTAGTGCACTGATTAATGGTTGTGGACTAATTAAATGCACAATATCTATTACAATAACACACACAGTGTATGTAATGTGTGTGTGTGTGTATACAGTATATGTATACACACATGCACAAACTCAGACTTACCTCATTTATCATATACAGTCCAGCACAGCAGGATCATCATGTAACAGGAAGGACAAGGCAAGGATTTCTCAGAAGATAATAAAAGGGAAACAAAATGTTAATAAACTATAAATAATTTAATATTTTAGAAGGGTTTCTGATGTGTCTCTGCAATTGTTCACTTATTTACACACCTTCAAAATATGGGGTAGGTCCAGAGAGGTCATTTTTGGTCAGCCGACATCAGCAACTGTCCACTGCCTCACATTTGAGGTGTCCACTACAGAGCCATATTCATGAAACATATGCAGAACACATTTCTTTATTAACTACTGAATAAAAAAGAATACATGGATATTTTTTTAACTGTTTCATTCAGTTCAGTGTAACAGTGTATAGGCCTGGATTCATATAGCTGAAACACTAGTTCAGTTATTTCAATGTCCAAAAAAAAAAAAAAACTTACATAGTGCTGCTCTGTGAGACCTTCAGAGAACTCATGTAACGTTATACTGGATGTGCTGAGGAGAGAAAATGATAAAACAAGTTGTATGTATGTGTAAATGACTCGAAAAATAGGCTAAAGTTAATATCTTATTAACGTTATAGCCTAACGTTACATGTATCATGCATGTGTAACTATTTAACAAACGTAAACGACAACAAATAGTTCAGAAAAGGAAAAGAAGAGAGTTACAATGACTAAAAGTGAACACAATGAGTAAAGCTGACTAAAAATTATTGTTTGTGATTTAATAGTCTCCATTTCGTCCCACAAAGTTCATCGGACTCGTTAGCATCGCGGCTATTAAATTAACGGTCAAAACAAACATTTAAAAAGAAAAAAAAAACATACAGTTAAGCGTGTCAGTGTAGGAATTAGTGTACAAATAGTAAATCTGTAAAATATTTATTTTGGAGGCTTTACTCACCTTGCGCAGCGGTTGTTTCTTTGAGGAAAGGAGCCGTTAACCTTACTTTCTTTGTATTTGAAATCACTCTTGCATGCACGCGCGCGAGCAAACAGCAGGAGCGCGAGGACGCCAACCCTCGTGCATTTTCTTCTTCTTGACGACAGCATAAACAGAATTATTTTTATTATATTAATTGTTGAACAATTACTTCTGAATAATTGAAGTTTATTTAATTAGGGAAAAAAAATCTAAATATTACTCTTGTACTGATTGTTATAATTAGTGTATTTTTTTAATGAAATGAATGTGTTGAGCCATATTTAGTTCAATAATATTTTTAATGTTTGCTTTAAAGTTTCAGGGTAAACTATCTACCTTCAAATAATTTAACATTTATTTCAATAAAACTAATTTTAGTTATTATTTAAAATCCAACAAATGGAGGCAGATAGAAGTGCAATCTGGTGGAAAGAAATATATAAAATAATTTGTAATAACATGGTGTAGCCATTGGATGACTGTATGACCGTATATGTATATATTCCCTATTGCTGAGAACAGTGTTTTCAGAATTAATTTTAGTTGGATATACTGTGGCTGATTTGTAGATTTTGTATGTCCCTTTTTCATTTATTTATATTATGACAGCCAATTCTGACTGTGAACAGAACAAGTGTAACAAATTTTAAAACCATTTAGTCTTACACCCAGGTTTTTTGTTTTCACATGGCAAGTGTCACAAAAGTCATTATGTGAGAGGGGCACCTCAGCCAATGAGGGCAGAGGGGCAGTGGCTCAAGCCACCAAGCCACCCCCCTGTGCACGGCCCTGTGTGTAGGTAGAGTCTGAGTGAGAAGCATTTAGGTTCAAACTTGTGAAGGACATATTTTAAAGTATTGGAATGTGTCTTTGAATATTTATCTGTGACATTTGAATTGCTGTTTGTGCAAAACCTGGGTCAGGATGTTTTTACCAAGTAAGACACATTTCTGTAATTTATTTGAACATTTAGGGAGGAAATCTTTAAATTTCTCTTTCAAATTTGTTGAGTATTGTTAATGCATAACTCACTTAAGGCTTAATGTGGCCAAAATAATGTATATTTATATAACTGTGGCCCACATTAGGGCCAGTTTTGGTTTATTTGGTTGGCTTACATGCGGCAATGCTAAGGTTTACTTGAGGCCCAAATCTGGCAAACAGGACCTGACTGCCCAAATGCCATTATTCCACATGGTATGTGGGCCGGAGCAAGGTGTTGGATCTGGGCCAGAATTAAAATAAATGTGGCCCAGATTTGGGCCAGTTCTGGTTTATTTTATTTATTTATTTTCATGGCTGACATGTGGCTTATCTATTGCTTGCTTGTGGCCCAAATTTTGCAAACAGGAGCGGACCGCCCAAGTGCCATCATTCTTCACAGTATGTGGGCTGGAGCAAGGTGTTGGATCTGGGCCAGAATTAAAATCAATGTGGCCCAGGTTTGGGTCAGTTCTGCTTTTTTTGGTTTATTCATGGTTGACATTGGGCCTTCCTTTGTCTTACTTGTGGCCCAAATTTTGCAAACAGGAGCAGACCGCCCAAGTGCCATCATTCTTCACAGTATGTGGGCCGGAGCAAGGTGTTGGATCTGGGCCAGAATTAAAAATCAATGTGGCCCAGATTTGGCCCAGTTCTGTTTTATTTGGTTTATTCATGGTTGACATTGGGCCTTCCTTTCTCTTACTTGTGGCCAAATCTGGCAAACAGGAGCGGATCGCCCAAGTGCCATCATTCCACGCGGTATGTGGGCCAGATGAAAGTGTCGGGTGTGGGCTTGATCTGGGCCTCAGGAATTTTACTATCTGGGTTGCCATTCACCAACCTCACACTCACACTGTCTACACATGAGAGAGAGACAATTAGTGAACATACCAAACATAGTATGTAGTAAAGTGTAACATTATGTAAATTATTTCAGTTCATTTTAAAGAATAGATTACCTATTGACTTGAGTATGTACCTACCAGAGGTGATGAGTTTTACCATACAACACAGAAATATGAGCATCAGACAGTTCTCCATCATCTTCTTCTGCTCGTCACACCGTCTGTTTGACTCTGTCAGCACAAGTTTCTCCTCTGCTCCCTCAAACACACTGAAGAAACTGGCTCCTGTCAGCCCTCTAAAGAGAAAGAGAGACTCACAGCTGCCAATGACACTCATTGTTACCTTATTAGACATATCATTTGACTTATCATCAAACACAATCAGTGACAAATCAAAGCAGCATTTTGATTTTCTCCATATATATCAATAAAGTGTCAGCGCTGACTCCTCCTCCAGCGTGAAGAGACACTTCACTGAGGACAGACTTGTGTCAGTCATAAGTCAGTGTGGAGATAAAGTCACACTAAACTTAAAACAGATTGATACAGAAACACTGCAGCTTATATTCAGCACCAAAGCCTGAACATGAACACAGCAATACAAACACTGATGACTGATTTCTGTAAGTCTGAACACTTCAAACACTTACACAAACTTACTAGAACCAATTTCTCATTAATAATTTTAATGAATTCATGGATTTTACTCATTTGTTCTTTTATTCTAACCAAGGAAACAATAAAAATATGATTACACCATAGTATAAACTATATTGTTGCTAAAGCTATTTTGATGAGATTTTATTAAATTAAATATCTACTTTCATTAGGTATAACTTAACAGCAATAAAATAAAATAACAGCAATAATCATGTGCGTTTAATACTGCGATTCTGCATTTGTCCAGCAGATGGCAGCAAAACACTTCTTATTGTAAAGAGGAGCAGCCAAGGGTCTTGTCACTGCGTTGCTGCATAAGAAACTTCTCACTAGTGAAAGTATTTCTGAATAGCCTCTATTATGTGGAATGCCAAAGTTGCCAAAAAAAAAAAAAAAAATCAGTATATAAATATACAATACTTACATGTAAACATGTAAACAGTGATGAAGGCTGCGTCTGAGACTTGTTGACCTGCTGCTCTATCAGGCAATGACTTTGCAGGTGGTGTTTGTGCACAAAGTTTCCTCACAAAATTGATTTTGGATGGGCTTCTGAGGCGTGCATAATAGTTAAAAGATCTACAAATCTAGTTTGAGCGACGAATGGAGCTCAAGCGTAGTTTACCGTGCGTTCACACCGCATCAAAACTCGCTCTGGCTGCTCTGCCAACAACGCTGCGGAAAGATTCGTGGACGCTCTGACGATCGAATGCTTGGTCTTGTAAACAAAGCAAACAAGCATGTTGATCTTGTGCAGACTGACCACAAGTAATGCACAGAACGACAGAATGTATGTAATCAGACTCTATAGCAAAAGTGAATATTTGACCTTAAAAGTGAGTTCAGCATTTACAAGATGGTGATGCTTCACCCTTGGCAATTTAGTGTTATATCACAAGACTATTGAGACAAAGCAATTGGGATTATGAAAAAGCAAAAGTTTTCATGTACTTTAGCCCTTCAGCTATAACTGTGTGCAAGACTAGCAACTCAGCATCGTATTATTTTTAATTAGTTTTAGCAAACCTGTAATATTTACTTAATACATATGAAAACAAACCAATACATTCTCACCTGTAACGTTATCCCATTTGTTCTGGAATTTAAATCCCTGCGGTTTCTACAACCAGAAGCTGTGCAATGCTGTAGCATCTTGGAAAACGCGAACGCGTCGATGTGTCTGGAAGAACGGTCGTCGAATATGGCATCTGCGTACATATCTGTCACAATAACGGAAACGTCCTGGGCCGCATTTCTCGATAACGACGGATCTAAGCTGTTAAGTGCTTCTCTACGTGCAAGATTACGATCGTTTGTAAGGTTTTTACGTGTACTTAACATAAACACACGAGTACGATCTTTAAGTGCTAATTTAGAGTCGCTGTCCGTTCATGGAGTGCTGAAATATCAATCTACCTAGTTTTTTTTAAGTAACGTTATAAAAATTTGTAATTTACTTGATGGAAAAAGTTTGAAGTTATTTTTCTTTTGTCCCTTCAGATCATTTCTCCTCATGGTTCACCCCGGAACTCAGAGTAATGAAATCTAAGGGTAGGCGTCTTGAAGGACTATAGGAAACCTCACCTTCATGCTCATGCTGCATGTGACTTATTCAGACTAGGTATTGAAATATAAAGAAGCACTCAACACTGCACGCTCTACCTACCTTTCCAGTGTCAATAATAAAGCAGTGTAAACCCAAGACTCTGAGATTAACAAACATCTCTAACTATAATCTTAAAAAATGAATGCCTCTATTGACCTTTGTAAAACTTTTCAGTCATTTTTCCTACATAAAACTGGTGTCATAAGCTTTTCCCCCATCTACTCCTCCAGATTTTTCTTCTCCTCTGTCTGTCCACTCGTTCTCAACCTTTTTACCCAGTAATACATCTGAGGTTGAACAGCTGATTACTAAATCTACTTTCTCTTCCTGTCAGCTTGGCCCAATTTCAACTCGCTCAAAAACTTCTTGCCTACTCTCATATCACCCATATGATAAACAGATCCCTTGATACTGGTTACGTTCCGCTAAGTAAGCTGCTATCACTCCAGTACTAGGAAACCAAATCTGATCACTAACCTGAGTAACTTTAAATCAGTTTCTAATCTTCCGTTTCTAAGGTATTTAAAAAAGATGGTTGTCACACAATTGCAGACTCACTTGGATAAAGTCCCGCAGTGGCCGCCATGCCAGACTCCAGTCATCATGGCTGCCATACCAGAATGTACTAGCCTAGGGCTGTCTCAAGGTGTTTAGGACTAGCTTCCAAGGTGATGGACCCTCTTTTGATGCCACAGAGGTCGTATCTGAACTCTTTGCCTATATTGTCATGGTCAAGGAGGCAGTCTCTGAAACCTCTGCCTGTCCTATCATGGCCACAGTATTTCTGACTACCAGAAACCCTGTCTGCAGGACATAAAGCGAACATACTTTCCCAATAATTGCTCACAGCTGCTATTTGTAAATGTATTTCCCAAACTCAAAGTAAATAATAAATATCAACAACTTTTAGCAAAATATAAAAGTCCACTGGTCTAGAAATAAAGAAATTACATGATATTTAAGTCAAAGGTGCTGGACTCATGAATCTGAAATCATAGCACAATATCCAATATACAAACTGACTGAATGTTGGGAATTTTTTTTTTATTCTCTCAATTTTCTAAGGCTACAAGATAGAAATGGTTTAATCCAGTGCAGTTGCAAAAACTGCACAATGTGTAAAAATATCTGGAAAGGCAAATTCAAACATTTTGAAAAGGCCATGAAAGCAAAGATCAAAGCAAAGAAAATCTCAAAAAAATTCAAAACAAAATGTAACATAAAAGATAAGATTACAGCTAAAACAAACTGTATATGGGATTTCTTAAACTCTGCAGACCACTAAAAAGCTTTAAAAAGATTTAAGGCAGTTGGTGTGGTTTCAGTTACACAGTCCTTCCCCCACATCATCATAGTCTGTAATTAGAAAACGTAAGTAAATTAATGTATCAATACATGTCACTCATATACTCCTTGACATTCTTTGCATCATCATTCTCCTCCTCCTCAACACCCACTGACATAAATGTATATAACCAATAACATAAAAAATAGTCCTCATATTTTACATGACACTTTACTGTGCCAATATAGAAGTATATAATTAGAATCCCACACCTGATTTATCACTGGAGAACTGTGGTACAGTGACAACATCATCATAGTTTTCTGGTAAGTCATCTACAACAAAATAATGAAAAATGAAATGCATTCATTAATGTACAAAACTTGGGATTTTGAAACAGTACAAATGCATAATCAAAATGTATCTAAATATATAGTGTTTAAAACTGTAGAAATAATTTTAAAATGAACCTTTAGCCTGATGTCTCCAACCAGCAGTGATTACATCATCATAATCCTCTGGTGTGATTTGTTGCTCTTCTAAATTTTTTAATAATACAGAAAGAAATAACAGAAACTAAGTTTACTGTTCACATGCCAAAAAAGTAATAAAATTAAGTGAAATCCTGTGATCAGTTAACAAAGCCACTGACCTGTTGGGCCTTTAGTGGTGCTGATTTCATTATAGTAGCCAAGTTTGACACTTGCTGAAGATTTTGCTTTAAAAAAATTGTCACAGTGTTATTCAGTTTGGAATTTGTTTTGCATTTGCACTATTTCCCTGCCTGTGTTTGCTGTCACGATTAAAGATTTGATGATTTGAGTTGCCACTAATCACCTTGTTTGCACTGTGTACTTAAGTTCTCTCTATTTCAGTTCAGTTTGTCTGGCCTCGTCCAAGTTACATCTGTGCTAAAGCTACCATGTGTTTACTGTATATTGCCTGTGTGTTGGATTGGAGACTTTTGGAACATTCATATTCATCTTTGTGCTTTTTATACAGCATAGTGTGACACATTCATTCATTTACCGGACGCTTTTATCCAAAGCAACTTACAAATGAGGAATACAAGTGATTTATCATAAAGAGGCAAATAAACCCAAGAAGTCCTATTATTATTAGTGCTATTATTAATAATAATAATACCTTATCTTAATTATGTGCTAAATGGTTTATATAATTTAAACTCTGCTAAGATAACTTGCTACATGAATGCTTTTAATTAATTTAACATACACACATGCTTCTGCATGTAGCAGGTAACATTATGATATTTCAGTCTCTAACCTGAAACAAGCCCATCAGCATATTCATACCCAGAATGCTGTTCTTCAGAAAAAACACTTCCTGTTATGGAGAAGTAGAACCATCAGACATATTCACAATCACAAATCAGCCAAATTCCCCATTTCCTTTGGATCT
>JAFVLL020041635.1:0-24004 GCA_021397915.2 Tor tambroides | reverse complement strand
TTTACGATCACAGGTTAAACACAAAGACATTCCTTTTGTTCCCGCTCAGAGATATCCCGTGCTTGGAGTTCTTCCTGTTCACTACCTTTACACTTGTGAGGGTCTATGAGCTGTGGAGGATAATCTAAACTGATCAAGAAAAAAAATGGTATCTGTTTCTCTCAAAAACTTGTCAGATTTATTTGAAAAAGATCACCACATAGTTCTGTCATCATTTGTTCTGCTTCATATCAACATCTGATATTTATGCATTTGGCAAGCACTTCTATCCAAATCAATTCAGCATTGAGAGTGCAGTGGTTTGAACCTTTATTTTATCTACATCTTTCATTGTATGGACACATTATTATTCATTAATCATAATTTACAATATTTAATTTTATTTTTTCTTTATTTATTTTTTAAGAAAGAAACTCATTCTGCACGTACTTGAAATGACATGAGGGTGAATAAATGTTCATCATTGGGTGAACTATCCCCTTAAGTACAGACTTATAAGTCTTTTATTGATTGATTGATTGATTGATTGCGTATGTTTCATCATTGACTTTAGCCAGTCAAGTAAATGTAATAGAAAGACATCTTATCTTGGAAGTATACACAGTAAACAGTATTTTTAGCTCATCACTTTCAGTTCAGACCACAAGTTCACTACACAGGTAAACTATACTTTCTTCTGTCATGATGCTGTTGATTTTAACAGGAACAATGGTAGATAAATGGCTTGCAAATGTCATTTCATGTTGACTTTAACTACAGATATTCACATCATTTGAACCTTGTGGATACAAATAGCTTGCGTCACACTTTCAACACTGCACTAAAAGTACATGTATTTGCTGCTGATCATAAAGTACATCCATTGGAGTATGTGATAAGGCAGTATTGGGGAATATGATTAAATTGTCTCATTTATAACTAGATATTCAGTTAAATACTGTTGTTTATCACTAGATTAAGCATTTTACTTATTTTTATAGTGTTTAATAGAAGTTCTGTCACCCTTTAAAACTGATGCCAAATAAATACAGCAATGAGTGCAGACAGTAATTATATCCTCTTATAGTATATACTTTTCCATCGCTTGAAGGGTTGTGAAAATTTTCACAAAAAAGCTTGGACAGATGCTCCATCTAACAGAAATAGTATACAGTATCATCCAAGTACTTTTGGCATGCTATTTTAAATGCACCATGATGTGGGAACACACTGGTTCTAATCATGCATAATTCTTGGAATGAATTTTATGCAAATTACTATGCAACCATAGCGTTTCTTCTGTGCACTGTGATATGTCGAGTGCATATCCAGTTGATATCATCAATGCTGTTCATCCACAGAAGGGTCAGGATTTTTTAAAATGACTATTTTATCCACAATTAAGTCCATTTATTCAGGCAGCAGATTTGCAAAATGTAGAGTACAGTTCGATTTTTAATTTGGCAATAAAAAGCTGCGTGCTGCTGTGTCCTGAGACACCATGTTAATTGTAGTGTTTGCATGGCAGCTTGTCTCCCTTATAATGTGTTGCTTTTTTTTCTCCCAACGTTGCAGCACAGTGTGATGTCTAATTAGCAGAATCCTGCAGAGGCCTGCATGTCGTGCACAGACAATAGTACAAACAGATTAAGAAAATACAACAAAAGGATTTGTGGCTGGTATGAACAAATCATATAAAACTATTTTATGGCTTTTGTGAATAAATGATGGAATGAGAGTGTGCCGTGTGCCAGAGCAGACAGAGAGAGGTTTTGTGCTTTTCTTAAACAATATCAATGTTACGGTTCAGATAATTGTATTGTAATTATTCTACTGGTTTCTAAGACATGGCAAAATGAAAACTGTATTATTCTCCAGCTTTCCTTTGTCATTTTTAATTAAAGTGTTGTGGAAGCAATTATATGGACTCTGAGGTTCCCAATATTTATACATTTATTTTATTTCTCATCACATGAAATGCATTTTGACAATCTGACACTGTTAAATGGAATTCAAACGGAAGTTCAGGAACATGTTCAATTAATCCTGCCAATCACAAAGGAAAAGATAAACACTGCTTACCTGAATCCTTTTCAAATTCTTCCTGCATCCCAAATTCACCTATACTTTTTATAATTAGGTCCAGAGGG
Organism: Tor tambroides; assembly: GCA_021397915.2. Taxonomy (NCBI): domain Eukaryota; kingdom Metazoa; phylum Chordata; class Actinopteri; order Cypriniformes; family Cyprinidae; genus Tor; species Tor tambroides. Next base: position 21,875 of record JAFVLL020041635.1, on the reverse strand, counting down.
GACGTTTTGTTGCTAAAAGCCGAACCTGTTAAACTTCATTATATTATATGAACTTTTGAACTTGCAAGTGTGTTGTTACCTTCTTACTATTATTGTATTCTTGAAGTTCAGCAAGTTTTAGGGGGCGTTTATATGACAGTGTTCAACTAAATATGGAAAACTTTTTATGCATTTTGGCCATTCATTTACCTACCTGATCTCATGACGAAAACGCACCTGTGGCAAGATGCGAAATATGTACCAATAAGTACATATCACTGCTGTTTCCAGCAGAAATGAACACTAGAGGTGGTAAAACAGCGAGCCCCTGTAACCGTTTTCGTACACATTTATGATTACAGCTCCCTATGTTTCGCTTTCCAGTCATAACAAGCTTGCTCAGTAGCTCAGCCATGACTCACAATGAAAGAGCTGAAAGATAAGAGATTGAAAAACAAACTAAAACGGCATGCTTGCCATTGCGTTTTTATGTCATATTTGCTTTTGTTCATACTATCAGGTAGGATTAGGTGTAGTGCAGATGGTACGTTATTTTAAAACATCACGGAGCATTAGTTATAGTGCCACTCAACGGATATTTCAAGTCAGAACTGCGGTGACACATACAAAACCAACGCCACATAAAACGTACCATATGTACATTTATCTGTTTCAGGGACAAAACAAACAAACACTCTTTTAGCACCACTCAGTGGACATTTCACATCAAATATGTCATGAAACGTACACGGCGGTACATATTTCTTGTCTTGCGGAAAAGTTCCCACAGGTACATTTTCGTAATGAGATAAAGTTGTAATTTACACGAAAAAAGTGTTTTGGAGGGCTGAAAATGCAACTGGTTTCAAAGTGCAAGTTTTTGAAAACTATACTGTTATCGCCTCAATGTAAACTACAAAAATGCAAATTTGTGAAAATGGTGACGTCATGTGCATTATGTGTTCAGTTTATTGGCAGGCCAATGTGTGCAGGCGCATAGTGTTTCTTTAGAAAGTGACATTGCCTTCTACTGGCCTGGCATGCATAATACAGCGTTTTTAGTTGTTTTTGCGGATCCACATGAACGGGAATCATTTTGACAATGTTGTCATCTGTATGTGTCATTTTCAAAAATTCTGACTTTTCCATTTTTAGTATAGTCGTTGCTGTGTAAACATACCCTAAATTGTGACTTGCTGAGTCACATTCTGAAGCGTTTGTGCTCAGAGCTGTTTAAAGGGTAGTATAGTGCCAGACGACAGTAAACAAATCTGTAATTTTAAATCAGTGTTATAAGTACCCTGTCAGAGGGGGTCTATAGCCCTGGTGGATTTCATCATTTTTCTGTCAGCTTGAACTGGAATCAATAGTCCAGGCATTTGCTATGGCTGAGGAGTTGATCCTCGTCTCCATTGCTGCAATCGATAATCAGCAACGACGTGGGACTCTTAGTCAGAAAGGTTCAGAATTCTGGCCTGTGAATTCTGGGTAAAGCCGATTGTATCAGAAACTCAGGGCTAAAGGTCAGATAAAGGAGACCAACACTGTACACAATGCTGGCCAAGCGGTAAAGGTCACAGGGCACGTGATCAGCGCAGGGTTCAGATGTCACACAGTGGTTTTCTCCTGTAGCTGTGCTGAGACCAGTGACTGCAACTGCCGTAAACATACAGCTAGCGGAAAACAATTACTAATGTGTATTTTCAGCGCACATGAAAGGCGTTTTATACTGGAGTAATATTTTAGAGACTGTAGACATAAAGTCTGGTCCACTTATGGCATGCTTACTCTTGGTGGGTTTGGTTTGATCAATCTCTGGTGTGATTGCTCTGTTAGTGGGGTTCATTTAAATAAGTACGAATGCTGCTGTCCAAAACTTTGTTAACACCAAACAAATGGCCCAAGGCCCACTGAAAATGAACTCTGGTTCAATTTGACTGACTTATGGTGCAACATAGACAAAAGACATCTAAATGAACTAAGAACAGTGCATGATGTCAGAAAATGCTAACCCTGAAAAAAGGACAGAATGCTTAAGCTTACTGTAACTGATTCCTCTAGTCAAAGAAGTCTCCTTACAGCAGATGTCTGTGTTTGCAACGTTGGAATTTCTGCCACTGTTTTGATTCCTTTACACATTGTTTGAGCTCTTCATGAGTTATCAGCTGGTATAAATACTGGCATATGTACACACATACAATTAGCACATTTAGTCTAGCACATAGGCCTAACTTTTTTTTTTTTTCTTTTTTTTTTATAAAAGCTGTCCAGTCAGGTTGTGACTGTATTCTTATGCCTTTTGTTTTGCATCTTTAGTTTTGGTATTAAAAATGAGAGTGTATACGCTAAGCGAACCAGGATTCAATGTAACATTTTAGTCTGGACCAAAGGAACCAAGACAACCGAACTACAAGGCTAAACACACCCTTAATGCCAGTTCACACCAAGAACGATAACTATATTAGCGTCCACACCAGCGGACGATATTGTCTGTTTATTCTAAGGGCACACCAAGAACGATAACTATATTAGCGTCCACACCAGCGGACAATATTGTCTGTTTATTCTAAGGGCACACTCGTCTGCCCCTTTAAATTCTTGAGCTCGTTAAGTAGGATTAATTCTGATTGGGTGTCAATGTTTTTATTGTTCATCAGCTGAAAAAAAAAAAAAATCATTCTGAAAGTGATTCCAACGATATCGTTTCTCTGTGCCTTTATCATTATATAGTTGGGGTGTAGACTCTGCTATTCTTTAATATTGAGAATGATTTTTACAGCGTTATCTTTATAGTTATCATCCTTGTTGTAAACAGGCCTTTAGGCAGTAAGAGATTTACCTGACCGACATGATCAGTCACAGTTTTTTTTTTTTTTTGAAGTACTTTGGAGTATACATGAAATACATATCAAAATCAATAAATAACCTAATGATAAAAAAAGTCTAAATTTGAAATGTTTTACATTTAAAAAATATCATGTTGTGTAAGGGCAAAGTAAGATGATATACCTTGAATATGTATGTTTTCAATAAAAAAAATAAAATAAAATGTTATATATATATATATATATATATATATATATATATATATATATATATATAATAAATACTGTATAAGAAATTATTATTGAATCGCCCATAAAACTAGAGAAAATGTGTTAAGACATTCTGTCTATCCCAAAGCAATAAGTATGCATATCTAGCTGTCTTGCTACTAAGTGGCTCAAACAAAACTCCTGAGTACCTTTCAAGGACCTGATGCCAGTAACCAAACTTTGGCAAATCCAATAATCCTTCATCAAAAGCGCTCATTGTATCCACCCGGTACCTTGTAAACACAACTTCCAGTTCAAGTTTCCAGGCGAACCAGTGCCAACTCTTGGGAATTGCGTAAAGCCAGCCAATCAGATTAGAACTGCCGATTTTCTGCCAGCACTTGCCAATTTTGTGAGCAGTATCTGCGTCAGATGGTCAGTGAATGGGCTGTGGGCGATCCGTGGGTGTGCTGTCTAATACTAGAATAGCTTGTGAGAGGAAATATGCAGTTCTCATAACTTTGAAATCATATACAGTAAAAGTAGTTACTCTGAACAATTTTAGAGCTTTATAGTCATCCGTTTCTGTAGCATAGCAAGGCAGCCAGTGTTATAATCTGTCAGACTGTTTACTAAGGAGAGATAAGGAGGCTTTTAGTTTACGTTTTCCGACCTGGGAGAGGCCTAGTAGATTTTTATCTAATGGAAGTACAACTTCTTTCACTCAGACATGGCCACAGGCAGAGTTGGGTTACCTCATGATGAAACAGCATAGTGTGTCCACAAGCACTCAAATCCACCCTGTACTCACTTTATAGATTTCTGGCCACAGGATGAAGTTTATACTGGAGCCAGGATACAGTTTCAGGAATGTCACAGTTTATTTATTTATTTTAATTCCTTCTGAAGCGCTTTGAGTCGTCTGTTGTTCTGAGGGAGCCTGTCGCCTCATCTGTGAAGCTCTTCAATCCTACAGAACAATGTAAATCCAATACATTGGGAAAGAATGGGATGAATTGGATGCAGACAATCAAATCTGGGACACCATGGAGACCGCACATTCGCCGTCATTCCAAAACTGCAGGAAATGGGTCAGTGGTGCACGAGGGTTAAAAGTAAATGAATTCTTGGTGGAGAGTCAACAGTAATTCCGGGATGGAGTTTACGCTGGGCTTATTGATAAAGCTGGTGATTTCTCTGCGAGGACTAATCGTAGCCGTAGGGTGCCAGAAGTTTTCGCATAGTGTAGCCTTGTTCTCAAAGCCCTGAGAAAACACAAGGCATTATGGGTAGCTGAGAGCGCCGACCTGAACGAATAGCATCACCTGACGTGGCAGGATAGTCATTTATTAGCATGTATTATCTTTCTCTCTACTTTCTCTCTTCACCGTCCTATTTTTATATCTATTTTATATCTATTTATATATATATATATATATATATATATATATATTATAATAACTTAATTTCATAGTGAAAAAATATTTTTTTTCACAACTATATGTTTTAAATATATTTATATAGCACTGTATGTGTATTTTTATAATAATGTAAATATAATAAAGATCAAACAACACAGGAAGAGATTTATTCTTCTTCTTATTATTATTATTATTAATTTATTTATTGTGTGTTTGAGTGTGTTGTTTTAATGTTTGCTTACATTTAAAATAGACACTACAATAATAGACTGGCGTTAAAAAAATAAAAACGTAATAATAGTTTAATGAATTGATGAAAAATGTGGAAAATTTAGAGTTAATAACTTAAAACATGTCATGTCATAATCATCAAGCAAAAAGTAAGATATTTACACCTTAAGTACTTCAATATGTGAGTCTACATCTTACCATTATTTTCAGTTATTTTTTACATTACATAATATATAATTTTTAAATATAGTAACTAATTAATTACTAATGTATGGTAAAAGGCGAGTTTTCTAAGCTATGGCTCTGATGACTATGTTGTTATCTGTTTGCACAGATTTCCTTTGGCATTGCTAATGTGTTGTACGGCAGTTTGTCTTATCTCCCAATCCATGTAATTCTCACCCCTGAGTGTCGAAGCATCCCGAGAGAGTCCAGTCGTGTGTTTAAACTCAGCAAACTCTACGTTACTGACAGAAAGCTTACAGATCACACTCGTCTACTGCTGACAGATAATGTCTGATGATTATTACAAGATTGCATCAGATTTGAACATAATTAAAAACATGTTCACCCAGAGGGAATCGGTCTGCAATTATTTTTACATTTGTACAGAAATAAAGAATAATAGAAATGCTCTGACAGCCATGTTTAAGTTGACTAACTCTTCAGGCAGAGTGTAATGGGATGGAATAGAGGCGTTTATCCACTAAACATATCGTACTCTTGTCACAATCCACAATCCTCCACTGTTAACCTGGAAGTACAGTTGTTCCAAAAATGCATTAGGACACTTAATGGAAGCATCAAGTGTCATTTATTGCAAAAAAATGATTTTTTTGATACTTTGATCTAATGAAATGGCATTTACACACAGAGGTGTCCAAATAATTTTAGGGCCACTGTAGTTATATCCAAGTATATTTGTGATTTATGTAAAGTGCATCAATCACTTATTTACACTGTTGGATTAAACATTTGAGTTCCATTGAAATTACACACATTAGTGATGGTATCACAAGCGTGTATGTGAGTCATGTATGTGATCTAATACTAACAGCTACTGTGTTTATTTATTTATGGCCTTTTTGACCGCTACTTGTTGATAGGATAGTGGAGAGAAGAGAGAGGAATGGAATCTGGAAATACTGCAAAACTGATTTAAACTCACATCACCCGCATGAATGCCATGGCTCAATGCACTGGAGCACATGCGCAAGCTCCACTGCAGAACCACACCACAGCTAAAGTAGTCAATATTTATAAACAAATATCAAATTATATAATTAATATAAAATTATATCACACATAATAAATGAAATAATGCATATGATTATATTAAAAAAGGATATTACATTACAATTTGAACTACTTTTCAATTAACTAAACATTTCAAGTAATTATTTCAATGATTTCTGCAGTTACACCATAAGATCTAATTTATGAATTGGATATTTTAACACATACCTGTATCAAGTTTTGTATTCTGTATTTGTATGTATGTATTTGTACACTCTAAAAAATGCTGGGTTATTTTTTTTATCCTAAGTGCTGGGTTCAGCCCATTGGGTCATTTTATTGGGTTATTTTAAATTTTTTTTTTTTTATACAGATGCTGGGTAGTTTTTCTGTAACTAAGTAGCTGGGTCATTTTTAACGCTGGGTTATTTTTTTTCTACCCAACCGTTGGGTTGATCCTGTCTCCTACGAAACAACTGCTGCTGAATTACAGTCAGAGCGCAGACTTTTTGAGTCCACTACAGGAGAGAGTGGTTCTCAGCTATGCCAATTTGGTGCACTTCTTCAGCGAAATAAAGGTTTGTATACATTTTATTTAATTTATAAAGTTATTACTGTGCTGTAAATTGTAAATTTTACGCAACGCAACATAAGGATTAGATGTCAGTCAGCTGCGTCAGCAGGGGTTGGTCGTTTTGCATGATAGAAACGCCTTTTGCCTTGCATATCATAAATGGATTTTATTCGTTACTGAGTTTAATTTAATGTTATAATATGTTCTCTAATCTCAGTACTGTTTGTTTATGGGCAGGTTTTTCAGCATCTTTCAGCTAAGTTATGAGTGAAACGCGAGTCCACGGTCTGAAGTTTGCAGTTACCCCGGCGAACAGCAGCCCTTCACCGGCTCAGATTTCGGCGATGAACCGGCACAGGAATTAGCGCTCTTTCGGTAAAACCGTTCGATTACAGAGAACGGTTTAATACACTTAAATTAAAATGCTACTTTTAAATATTACATTTTTTATGTCTAAAATGCTTGTTAAACGAGTTTAAATGTATGTAATGTTGTAAACTATGCTGTATATAGCCAAATAAATTCAATTTGTCTTGTATTTTGTCCATGTGTTCTTGGTTGATAATAAATGTTCATCTTTTGATTATTACTGTTGCCTCTAATAATTCAGGGTTTTTTTTTGTTTTTGTTTTTTTTTCAGTCCTTTTTAAGCCAGCAATATAATAATTTTTAAACAATAGTTGACTTTAATAAAACAACCCAGCATGCTTGGTAAAAACATTTAACCCAACCAGCTGGGTCAAAATAACCCAGCATGTGTTCTGTCCAATATTTACCCAGCGCTGAGTTGCCAAATAACCCAAGTTGGGTTGTTTTTAACCCAGCATTTTTTTTTTGAGTGTATGACTGTTTATCTCAAGCAGAATGGAAAAAAAAAAAAAAACTACTACTAGTAATAATAATAATAATAATAATAAAGTTGAAAATTAATTTTTACCCTGAAGATTGATTGATGGATTGATTGATGGATGGATGGATGGATGGATGGATGGGTGGGTGGGTGAGTGAGTGAGTGAGTGAGAAATGGATAGTGAGTGAGTGAATGAGTGAGAAATCCTTTTATGGCTGAACGATTTAGGAAAAATTTGAAAAATTTGGTTGATCATAGTTGGGTTTACTTTTTAAAAGAACAAACTCAACCTTTTTCAGTAACTGCTACTGGTTTCAGAGTGAACCTTGGCTCTGTGTTCATTTACACGCATACAACCCATGATATCAGTGTCTCAGAATGGTTCATTTGACAGTAAATGAACCATACCCTTCTCAGACACTGAAACACTGTATCATGAACTACACATGTAAATGGTACACTTGACTGTAATTCAGCAGTGCATATTTCAGTTAATTCACACTCTGTACTGTTTGACAATCCCACTAAGCCATATCATGATAAGGATTTCAATATATCATGCAGCCTAATTTTCACGGGTATGAGTGTTCGTAATTAGTCACCTGTCAGTCTTGCAGCACTAATCGGTACTTGGTGCTACCAACACTGGAGAAATTAATATTGACTTGATACTGAAATACACAGCACATTAAGCACATAAAACCAAACATTCGCCATTGCACTTTGTTCTCCAGATTCTCTCCCAATCAATGAAATGCTGTTAAGAAGCAACATGCACCTAGGAGATAAAGGATAGCTGTTGTTCTGCTATTTTCAGGTGAATGTTTGCATACACCCGTTTCCCAGAGTTCTCCACTGGGTGTAAGTGAGCTGGCACATTCAATAGAAGACCAAAGCGTGTTTCCCTTTCATTCCATCTGAATCCAGCCATTTCCTCCGCCGCACACTCGCGCAGCTTCTCTCGAGAGACCAGAGCGGTTCAATCCCGGACGGTTCTCTTTGAATTCACCTCACACACTTCTATTTTCAGGGCCCACCTATGTTCAGCTCCTCTAAATGGCTTTGGAAAGTTCGAAAATAAAAACATCAATATGTGTGGGTCACAAATTCAGCCTTGTTTTGAAGAAGCAGTCTTTTTACCGGATAAACCGTGGCGCCGTTGCATTTCCGGCGCACCTTCGTTATTGATAGCTTGGCTTTAGATGGTAATTGTTATGGTTATGGAATATAATTGCTGTAATGATGATGATGATAGCATTAAGAACTGTGATGAATGGGCAAAAGCCCGCAGACAAACGTCATGCCCCGTAATGATGTTTAACACTAATGAATCTGCTGGTGTGACACCTAGGCCGCGTGTCGCTGGTTCTAGCGAGTGTGACACCGCAATCTCCCGTTCCTTCCTCTGATGATAAGTAGAAGTCATTAGGTTGTCATCAAAGGGGAAGGACATTCTCCAGTCATCCTTCCTCTGCTGCTACTTAATTGTGTCTATTTTTGGCTGCTGGTTGACAGCAAAGACATTTCTCTCGTTTACGGCCGCCGTACTGAACTGCCATGGCGCTTAACAAAACATTTAAGGTAAGTGCTGTACTGATTACTCAGTGCATTTGCGGTAGAAATGACTTTGATGATTATGGATTTTTGAGATTGGAGTTTCTACTTGAATGATTTTGAAAAACAGAACTGACTTTGAATTGTGTTCGATAAGGCACGTTTGAAGTGGAGTGTATTAATGAGCCAAATTGTAATGTTGCCTGGCAACCACAAACAAGTCGTAGTTAGGCCAATTAAGTAAATTACTTGGCAGAGGAATTGTTTATTCCAATTATTAATATTAATTCGAGCTGAAGCTAATTACAGTTTTGATAATTGATTACTTTGATTTAGTTTTTCATTTATTCAAGTAAAAAGCCTAATCTTTTTCCTGCATGTTATTGAAAAAAGAAACCAAATCCATTGTTTTCTTCTAAACAACATGCGTATTGAAGGCTACAGTATGTGAATTAATAGAAATGTTTGAATGTAGGCCATACATTATGCATATACTATTCTGTATATGTATTTTACAGTAAACGAACAAACAAACAAAACAGTTGGAAGCAGTAAGATGGTTAAAAAAAAAAAAAAGTTAAAAAGTAAGATGTAGAATGGTCTGCAGAGACATTTACTTCTCTAAACTTTTTTTTTTCTCTCCCTCTAAATATCAGGGGCATTTAGTTGAAAGCCCATTACATATATATATATAGAGAGGTGATTACACATTATATCATCGACAATGAGTTAGCTAAAGTCTGTTATCTATATTTTGTTTTTACAAAAGAAATGAGAGAGAAAAGCAAAAAGTTGCTGTAGTGAAACCTTGTTTAATGGTGTTTGTCATTGGGCACAGTAGCCTCACTAGCTCAGGGAGTTACACAACTCCAGGAGCATCCACACCGACTTCATAAAAATGCGTCATGAAAAAGAGTTTACTTTTTTCACCTGGGATTTTAATGCTAGATGTTTGCAACCAAGCTCCTCATAAGGGAATTTTACTAGGTGTTCCATAACGGGAAGCAGGGTGTTTAAAGATTAGATATCAAGCCACTTTGGGCCAAATGATACATGTGAGGCCCCAAGGATTGCTTTTTATCTCCTGTGTTATGTCATTGTGTGCTTACAGTGGGCGGCATTAGTCATAACAATCGAGTTCCTACTGTATTTGGGTTATGAGGGAGGTCTGCAGGGACAGAGATGTAGTGTGTGCTGCAAAAACAAGTCTGTATGGCCATGTACACATGCACTGCAGAGTTTTGGGAGTTACAACCCCTTTAATTTGCAGAAGTGAATCTTCCCCAAGTTATCGTTCAGTTTGTGTACAAGTAGTCATTTCTTTGAGACCGTAGCAGTTTCTCACTGCTATAGATGAATGATGGCAAAAATTGTACCTAATCTTTTGACCAAATTAAGCTAAGTATTAGTATTATCATTCGGCGGTTGTGTTTTACTTTGTATTGTTTTATTCATACACATTAAACTGCTTCTTTAAAAAAAATAATAAATAAATAAAGGCTCTGTTCTCTATGGAGTATAAATAGACTGTCTCACACTTCTGTATTATGTGAATATAATGAAAATGGTGGTACAACCTGAATTTTTCATATGTAAATTCAGTCGTAGAATGCAATTGTCAGTCCTGTAAATTACTGAACTCTGAGTGAAAATAAACTACTCAGAAGAGGAGTGACAACCATTTTTAGCTGCCTTGTGACCATGGCATACAGTATATGTTCGGGCAATTATATTCCCTGTAAATTTTAATAAATAAGTAAATAAATAAATAAATGTGCACATACAGTACATGTGTGCATAATATCTCATAATTCTTACTGCTGTAATGAGTATCATCTTGACATAGGGGCAGCCGTGGCCTAATGGATAGAGAGTTGGACTTGTAACCCAAAGGTTGTGGGTTTGAGGCTCTGGTCTGGCAGGGATTGTGGGGTGGGGGGGAGTGAATAACCAGCACTCTCTCCACCCTCAATACCACGACTGAGGTGAGAGCCCTCAGTCGTGGTATTGAGTGCCCTTGAGCAAGGCACCAAACCCCCAACTGCTCCCCGGGTGCCGCAGCATTGGCTGCCCACTGCTCTGGGTGTATGTTCACTACTGTGTGCATGCACTTGGATGGGTTAAATGCAGAGAACAAATTCCAAGTATGGGTCCCGATACTTGGCCACACACCACTTCCCTTTCCCTTTCCATAGTTTTCAAAATGAATTAGAAATTTACATTTTTCAATTTCTTTAAAAATGTAAAATAAATCAACAAAGTATTTGTACAAATGATTAATTTTTACAAAAAAAGTCAATGCAAAACAATTGTAATGATAGACCAATTATTTTTTAATACTTTATAATTAATTAGCAGTAGTAGTATTAGTAATAGTAGTATAATTATTATTATTATTAATAGTAGTACTAGTAGTTTTTCCTTTGATAGACTGGAGTGGTGTGGATTATTGTGATGTTTTAATCAGCTGTTTGGACTCTCATTCTGACGGCACCCATTCACTGCAGAGGATCCACTGGTGAGCAAGTGATGGAATGAATTTCCCCAAATCTGTTCTGATGAAGAAACCAACTTATCTACACCTTGGATGTTCGGTGTTAATTCTGAGCAAATTTGATTTTTTCTTTCCTTTAAGTAGACATCCAAAAATACTAAAAATAGTAATAAAATAAAGATAGCTTTTATTAGTTTTGTATCAACAAGCTGATTCTTATATATTGAAGGTCTCCTCACCACTCCAGCACCATAGGAGACACTCCAGGAATGGTTTTCAAATAAAGGATTCTAAATGAGGGCAGTGCTCCATCCTCCACTGCCATCACTCCTTCCTGCAGTGATCATAACTACCCCACACCCAGAGCAGCTGATATCTATCCTTCACACACCTACCCTGTTTTCCCATTACCAGTAATGTGGGAAATTACTAAGCCATTCTATCACTCCTGGCAATGGAGCCCGTATTGATCCCCCCAAAATGCTTTAATCTTCTTTATCCATAGATCTCATCCAGTAAGAGATGGGATTTGGAGGTGGTTATTGAGGTTTGTCTAAATTTACAGTTACGTCTGTTGAGACGTATTAATTTTACCAATGAACAAACATTTTCATACATAATCATAAGCCTTTGTACATGTTCGTTTAGGGCAACTGGTGTCACTGTTATCTCTTTTTGATCTTTGGTGAAGAAAACATTCATTCAACTTTGGAGAAAAAGGCATCTTGAAAGTTTTTGTGTTATGTTTAGAGAGGAAAAGTGAAGGCGTGAAATACAGTGTGTTTGTGCATTTTTGAAACACTCGTTAAATCAAAGTTTTAGATTACATTTCATAAATATACGCTTCCAAACAGCAATAATATGTCCATGGACTGAACTTTAATGGACATTTTGGAACAGACTTCAGTTGTTGTTCACATTAAAGATGCCCCGTTTAGTATGGTTAAAATATATTGTGCAAAATATGAAGACGAGAAATAGGAAAGGAGAAAAGAACTGATATATATGGATACACGTCACATGATTCAGGGACACACAGAGCAACATCTCCCATCTTCTTGACTATTTATAGATGTCTTGTCAAATCTTTGTGCTGTGTGTACCCTTAAAGCTCCCATCTGTCTTGTCCTTTTCTACCCTTAAGTCTCTTTTTCCCACTTGTCTTGTCTTGTTTTTCTCATACCAGCCCTAGAGCTGAATGGTGTACATTTGGATGTTAAAATACATTCTTCTATAAGACATTATTTGGTTTAATTCCCCAAATAAGCTAAATACTGTACTCTCTGCTGGTATCAAAACATTTAGCTTGTTTAAGAGCCCTGACCAGCATCACCCTGGATTTTTCCTTTGGCTTTTGGATTATTGTAGAAAATAAGCTCTGTGACCAACAAACGATCCCTACATTTTTGTTTATCAAGTTAATCTTCTCAAATGAATACAACTGTTATGGATTTTGAAGCCTAAATAAAATGACTTCGACATCACCATAATTAAGCTTCCTACAACTCTTTCCATCTGTATTTCAAATCTACAAGTTGGAAAAAATTCAGAATATAGTTAGAATAGTTTGCAAGAGTGCGATTTAATATGCACAAGATTTTAAAATAAAACCGCTGCATTTATATGAATTTCAAATGTGTCATTTCATGATGAGATTTCTTTTTGAGAAATAGAATCCACAGGTCATTTTTATAATTGCTGGTCTACGTATATGTTATCTTTATATAGCGTCACCTTTAAGAGAGTATGTCAAGGTAAAAATAGTTACAAAAATGAAAGAAACTTGATAAATATAAATTAACAATAGCAACTTAAAGTACAAACATCAAGTAATTGTCAAATGTAATATTTAATTTAATTTATTTTAATAAAGAGAGTTGAAATTTATAAAATGCTTGCATTTATTATATTAAGGTTGAATTTCTGTCTGTCTGTGAAGCCGATATGACAATTGATTTAAATACAACCAATCAATTTCATCAGGAAAAACCACAAGTGTGACATTTGCCTGATGTAGATATAGATTAAATGTTAGAGAATTAAAAGGATACTTCACCCAAAAATAATTTTCTGTCATAATTTACTCACCTTCATGTCATTCCAACCTGTTCCATAAAGAAGATATTTTGAGAACTGTCTCAATGGTAACCAAAGCTATTTAGTTTCCAACATTCTTCAATAGTAAGTTTTTTATTTATATATTTTTTTGTCAATCAGTTTAATCAATAATAACATACTGGTTGATTAGCTAAGGTTGCTGACTCACCAACTAGACCAACACTAACCAGTCTGGGTCAGCATTGACCAGTGCTCATCCAATTTGGGCCATTTTTTCATCATTTTCCTATTTGCATCTGTTTGATAAAGCCTCAGTTTGTTTTCTAAAGCTACAGTAGCATCAAGCCCAGTCTTCCTCATTTGCACCCACATACCGAAAAGGCAATCTCTGCCACCGCTTTTAATATTCCACCTTAGTTTAAGGACAGATAGCATTGCAGGTACAAATTTCACGCTCGCCTCCCCCTCATCACTCGGTCTCTCTCTCTCTGAGCATTTGCTTGTTCTTTTTTTGCCTCTGCGCAGGAATAAAAGGTGGCCGTCTCCATTCAGGTGTGGTCAATCTCGCATTGATGGGAGATAATTGTCTCCTGCCCTCGCCTAGGTAATTGTCTTTTGATTGAGGTCATCAGCACAATCAAGCAAGCTGAAGGGGTGAAAAGTGACAGAGCAGAGAGAGAGAGAGAGCAAGTTTGCTGAGACGAATGAGAGGCGAGCGTGGGATGTGGGCGACTTGTTGAAGGAGTCTGGCAGAGAGGAAAAGGCTTTGTTTACCCTGGCGAAGCCCCATGCGGCCTACTATTAAACCCTGCACTGATGGAGCCAGCAGGACAGGAACACAGTAAGGGGGAGGATGATGATGGACAAGCCGTATTACCTTCAGCCGTCACTGTGAGGTCGAGCGGCCCATTAGTGACGGCCATGAATGTGGCTGACAATGGAGAGCTAGCTTTTACATAGGAATGACCACTGTGAGCTCAGTGTGTAAAGGTAGGTGCGAGTGTGTAAGAGAAAATAAATGTATATTGTGATATTAAGATGGAGTGACAGTGACACTCAGCAGGACTGGTGCCAAAGCAACAGCAGTTGATTTAAATGATACATTTGCAATTAATTGGGATTCGTTAGTGAGCAATATTTATAATATACATATTTTAAAGGGTTCAATTAAAAATGCTATGGGTCTGCAATTATAGTAAAAAACACACTCCAGTCCAATAGGTCATACCTTTTATGTTGGTGTGTTGAAATGCCAGAAGATATTTTAACCATACTTTATTATTATTTAAGTCGAACTTAATTTAACTTTAGCGGTGCATTTTTAGAATGCAGTGTCATGCATGAAACACAGCAAAGACGCAAATGTAATGGTCAAACACATCCGTTCAGCCCTTTGTTTTCTCTTACATAGAAAAATGTGGAATGGTAAAATGTGTTTGGTGTGAATAGCCCCTAATGATGACACAATTCTTTCCAAAGCTAAACTTTTCCCAAAGCTCCAAAGTTTTGGTGTAAAGCACCCCGATATGTTGGCAATTGTATAGTATAAAAACACACTCCAGTCCAGCAGGCGGTGGAAGTGTACCTTTTATGTTGGTGTGTAAAAATGGCAGAAGAAGCAGGTGAACATACATGTTTGAAATGACATGAGGGTGAGTAATGATGACAGAATTAAAATTTTTGGGTAAATCCTATCCCTTAAAATAAATTGTTACACGTTTAAATAAATGAATACATAATACAGCACTGTTCTTATAGACATCCTCTTTTGTATTAGTTTCATTGCATGAAAACATTTTATTTATTTTTTTTAATTAAGCTAAAATAGTGCCATTTTACTGTAGGTAATGTGTTATGGGGAAAGCACTGAAAAAAGTCTTATAAATGCATAATAATAATAATAATAATGGCGTTATGAATTAATGACAGAATGTTCATTTTTGTGTGAACTATTGCCTTAATTATTGACATTGGTTGCTGCAGTGGGATGCTTCTCTTCCTCTGACATGTTTTATTTCTGTTGTACAACCCCACATTTATTGCATTCACAGCAGACAGATTAATAGATTGCAGAGTAGCAGAAGTGAACACACTGTGGAAAAGAAATTGTCCATTACCCTAAAGACAAGTGCAAGCCACTCACATCTCCACAGAATCTCCGGAAGACAACTTTTCATATTTTTGAGGATCATCAATCAGCTACAGTATAATAAAATGCAAAGCTTGTTCTAGTGTTGTACTTTGATGGCGGGGCAAAATATGTTCAAATGAATTACACATTTGCATATTACGGTGGCCCTGGGGTGCAAAACATGACAGCATTAGCGGAGGAAACAAAGGCTGACAACCCAACACCATTAACCCATAGTACAACATTAACAGAAATGAAGCATTTTTGAAAACACTGCATTTCAGAAAACAAAGTGCTAACCATACAGCAATATTAAGTGACAACACATAAGAGGTTATACATAGAAAACACAAAAAATATTAATAATAATAAAAGAAACATTAGCAAATCACAAAGCTAGTTCTATAATGCTTGGCAAGAGCTATTTATTAGCATTCCCATTGATCTTAATGCCATTTGTTTAGCTGGTGATTAAAATGTTGCTTGCAAAAGTTACTTGTCAGAATACACAGGTACAGTACTTTTGGTTGGAGAACGATGTTTTTTGTCCCAAAATGATGTAGTTATGACATCTATCAACAGGGGCTAGCTGTTCATGCTAACCAAAGTTGTGTCAAATACAGAGGCTGCATATAAAATGAAATACTTTCTGAGTAGGTACTTTTTGGAATAAGTATTTACTTTGTGATTGTTAAAAAAATAATTTAGTATAGGGACCAATTCTCACTATTACCTAGTTGCTTATTAGCATGCCTATTAATAACATATTGGCTGTTATTAGAATTTAAATTATTAGAATTTATAAAGCACATATTCTGCATGACCATATGCTACATCCCTAATCCTATACATAACCCAATAAACTTAACTACCTTACTATTAATAAGTAGCAAATTAATAGTTTGAGGCAAAAGTCGTAGTTAATGGTTTGTTAATAGCAAGAATTGGACCTTAAAGTGTGACCAAATATAAGTATATGTATGTTTTATATACTATAAATGTATGTTGTATGAATGAAATCTGGACGAACTACATTTGTCACATTGTCATTGTCATGCAACACAAGTGCCGTTGGTAGGTTACTTCATTTCCATTCACTCTTCTCTTCTGTGGCCTGATAGGATAGTAAAGAGTCCATCAGATGGGCACTTCAGAATCTGGTTGAAAGTAATAGGTCGTCTGGATACTTCTCACCTAATGTTTTATGAATACTGTGAATTCAGACATACTGATCTTTTCACATACTGTAGTAAGGAACTATACTATATAATATGGAAGTATGCAAATTCCTATGCAGCCAGAGTGATCTGTGACATGCCATTTGAGACTCAGTTGATTGGCTCAATGATAGGCTTACTGTTCATGAATCAAAGATGGCAGCATCCGGATTGCGTACTTACGGGGGTCCTGCACCAGCTGAGCAGCTGCCATTGAGATGAATGGGAATGCTAACTTAGAGTTTTCTCCAGGTATAGTCTTATAGACCTCGTTCTTCCAATTAGCTTCTTTGAAATGGCCACCATCGCATACAAACAAAATTCCTGTTGTTTCAAACAATATGCAGTTAGGCTGCTTCTTAGTCACAAAGGGGAAATGGAGGTGATTATATAAAGGAATGTGTTGGGTAGCCACAGTGGAATGAACGTACCCACTCAGAGCTGCGCTTGGCTGGTCTGAAGAACCTGCAGGAAGTCTGTCTCGTTCAATGTGGAACTGAATTGTATTGTTAGCTGTGGCAATGCTACATATGTGTCATTTCAGGCCTGTGGAAGTGAGATTGAGGTATTTGATACCCGAGTTTAAAAAGGTTTAACGGTTTCCAGGATGTGTATCTGGAGAACAGCTGTAAATGGAATGAGTGATCAAAAGTGCATGCATTGCTTGACATAACAGCATCAGATCTCAGAGATATTTGCTCCAAAATCACTATGCTTGGTGTAACATCATAATGGTATACAGGCACAAAAAGATTTCGTAGGTGCACATTTTAGAAGTTCAGTCAGGGTTGCGATAAAGAAGAGCAGTAAATTATATGTTCGTTGAAATGGCATAATGAGCATTACAACTTATATTTAGCACTACTAAATATTTTTGCCTTGTACCATTAAACTTAGTTGATGTTTTATCCTGGCCTCTGACCATCAATAAGCTTGTTTTACCTGACGAACTTCAATTCTTTAGACATGTATGATGACATTTACATTTTTTGCCATAAGTTATGGAAGGTAAAATAAGTTAGAATCAACCTAAGTACGATCATTTGTGCTCACAGTTTTGAAGGCTGCTTTTGGATCATTGAAGGTAAATATCATATTAGGCAACTATGCATCGCTTTTCAGAGAGCTTACACCCTACTAGCTATGTGCTGCCTTACAAACAAATGCAAGTAAATTAAGTACAGAGTACTAGCTAACTAACTCTCAAGTTTTTCACGTTCCAATTTAAGGACGAACAGCTGGTGCAGCTATATTGAATGTAATCGGAGCTTCATGACTTCCTGGATTATCTTCCTCTGTTTATGTAGCACAAATCATCTTAGAGAGTTTAAAAGCTTACAATCTGATTCAGAAACCTTGGAGAATAATTTAATGCCAGCCAACAAAATGTGGTCAAAGAAATTCAAGTTCTAATACTGTATGCCACTTGGTGCTTATTTATTGTGGTTATATTTTAGCAATACCACATGTGCAGTTGTGCTGTTGTAGTAAATATCAGGCTTTTATGCAACTGTTAAGTTTCAGATGAAAACTGGCTGGATTGTTTAGTTCTAGTTTACAAAATGAAAATATCTCCAAAAGAAGCCAAAACATCAAACTGTCATTACCACCAAGCCAAGGCTGAAGGTTTAGTTCGGTTGAGACATATTTCTTAGAAGACAGGTGACAACCCTAAAATTTATATAATCATGAGTTCTATCATTTTTATATCACAATAAGCAATAAGTCACAGAACCTTGATCATTTAAAATCTTGGCTTTAAGAAAATGTAGTTTTGTAGAAGTCTGGTAATATCAGGAAGTTTCATCTCAATTTTCTCTGCTCTACTATATTATGATTGCAGAACCGCAGTATCCTATTTGATTTAAAAAAAATAAATAAATACGAAGACAAAAATATCCTGATATCTAAAGTTATTTCAGTCTGAATTCTTATCCTGCCAGACGTTAAACTTTAAAAATGTTGTTTCCTCTCTAGGCAGTGGTGTGTTCACACATAGGTGACATACAGGGCAGCAATGTTCGAGAGCTGTCACAGATTCACTGCATTTCTCCTTCTCTTGTCCAAATGCTGTCTGTTTCAGTGATAAGAAAATGCAACCAAATATGCCACCTTTACTAATTTACATCTACTGTCAAACAAATGCTAATATAATTTGTTCCACAAGATTGAAACTTGTGATCTCTTGCACTTAAGGCAAGAATTATTCTACTGAGCCACGTCAGCTCATGTTCAAGATTCCCCCTAAGACTAAAATCCTAGAATCACCTCTGACAGATTTTCAGACAAGTAGGTCCAGTTGTGCTTTTGAAAATCCAACATGTTCCCGATGTCAAAGTGACACAGCTTTGACTGGTATCTCAGAGGTGAACCTTCACCGAATGACCCAGAAGCGAGAGAAAACACTGAAATTTGCAGAACTTTTACCCTTCACTGTTCACAAACTCTGGTCTGGAGTAAGTGGAATGATACAAAGAAAGGAAAGCCCTCAGTGCTGTTGAATTGTACAGTATGCACTCTTGGAATGTCGTTCAGCCAACCAAATAAGTGGACCAGCATATATGAAACAAATGAGTATTAGGGTGTTCTGTGGGTACATATTTTGACCTTTTTCATGCCCCAGTTAGTCAGGAACTTTTTTTTTTTTTTTTAAATGATGGTGCCTCCATCAAACCAGTTTCAGACCAGCACCAAAACCCAAACTTTAGAGCTTTAGCAATACCTACAGCAAGCAAACACTGTTTATTTCTTGGTAGAAACCAAATTATGCATGAACAAAAATGGAAGAAAATAGCATCATTGGAAGCCATTTTTTATTTCTTTAAACCAACTGCCAAGCTGCACTAACAGGATTGTGGGATATCATAGATAGTATAAAGGATGTGACATAATGGCTGCGTCCGAAATCACTACTCTGCAAGTAGGTTCTTCTTTGAAATATTTACTTCACATCTATGAAAAAAGTATGATCTATATACTATGAATGCATGAAACATGAATGCAATCCGGCATACTACATCCATCATGTTGTCATTGTCATGTGACCTGCCAGCATCAGTTGCGTTGCTTCACTGCCATTCACAAATCCTCACCTATAGCTTCATAGATATCCATGGATGCGCACTTCAGAAGCTCACCGGAAGTAGCAGGTACTAGTACTTTTTACTTACTTTTTTGCCTACTATATAGTAGGGAAGTATGTGATTTCGGATGCAGCTGATCATTGGATTCAGCTACCTGGTCTCATGACGAAAACATGCCTCTGGGAACTCGCAAGATATGGAATACGCAAGATACGAAATAAGTACATATCACTGCAGTTTCCAACAGAAATGAACACTAGAGGCAGTAAAACAGCGAGCATTTTGTAATCATTTTCGAATACAGTTATGATTACAGCTCCATATGTTTCACTTTCCGGATGTAACAAGCTTGCTCAGTAGCTCAGCCGGCATAGAATTGGATTTAGGATGCAGAATCCTTGGGTATGAATCCCGTCAAAAACATGGCTCATTATGAAAGGGCTGAATGATGAGAAATCGGAAAACAAGCTGAAATGGCATGCTCGCGATTGTGTTTTTATGCCACATTCGCTTTTTGTTCATACTACCGCGTAGGTTTAGGTGTAGTGCAGATGGTACGTTTTTTTTAAAACATCACAGAGCATTAGACTTACAATGCCACTCAACAGACATGTCATGTTAGAACTGCGCCTACAAAACCAACGTCACATAAAACGTACCATTATGTACGTTCAACTGTCCTGGGGAAAAAAACAAACACTCTTTTGGCACTACCTAGTGGACATTTCACATCGAATATGTCACGAAACGTACCTGGTGGTATGTAGTTTGCGTCTTGCGAAAAAGTTCCCAGAGGTACGTTCTCATGAGGTTGGGATTCAGACATGCTGCTTCCTGAGAAGACAGGCTTTCTGAACCAATAAAGGTGGTAAAATTTACTAAAGTGATTCAGTATGCCATGCTTGATCATAGTATTTCTCTGAAAATGTTTTGAGACAGCCCACCCATTGTCATCTACAGCTAGTCCTGTGAAGTCTCACAACGAGAGATCCCAACAGAATATTGAATGTTTCAGTCAGTGCCTGGCATTCTCAAACAGCACTCTGACAGTTAAAGGAGATATACCACAGACCCTTTCCACACAGGTGTTTGCTTTACACTTTGATGCTGTAGTTGGCAATAATTGGAAGTATTCAGAGTTGTTCCCCTAAGCTGTGTTTCTACTGCTAGATGTTTGAAGGGGGTTTTAACTAAGAGCTGGTTGAAAGCAGCTAACATCTGGCAGCGTAACATAAAGGCTTTGCTGGATTAAGCGTGCTGCTGGGTACTGCTGGATTTACCCTTTGACATGGTAATTCACATAATATTCACACAAAAGTAGCACTGACACCTGAAATACAGCCCTTATAGCAACACTAGATCTGATACACAGTTACAACAGTGATGATGCATATGATTTAATTGTGTTTAAGCCTCATGAGAAGCTGAGGATTACAGTTTGTAATGAGATTGCTGGTAGACTGTAAGACCCACTGTTGCAGAATTACAACAATTTTGGTTATCCCCAAAAAACCTCTAATTTTTATTTTTTTTTTCTGGCTCAACCACATTAACATGATCATTAGGTCCTATTGTTTGTTCTCACAATGCGATTGGATAGTGAATAGTGTTGCAGGTGGTTGCCAGGGTGTTGCTGTGTGGTTGCTAATGCTGATTTTAGCCATGATTTGCAGTCAGGCTGAGTCTCTGCTGTCGGCTCTTGTCTCACAAGTACATTTTTCCATTGAAACTGGCTTAGTATTTTGGGCAGTCTGAGACTCCAATTTCTTACCCTCAAACTATGATCCCACTTACTTTGAGTAGTGCTACAATTAGAGGTAACTTTTGAGGGAAAAAAATGTACTGAATGTGCATGACTCAAATCTGAGCAGACATAGACCAGCGATTGGACCACAAATGTCAATAATATATTTAACTGGCTTGCTAACTTTTTATAGTCTGAGAATTTTTCATCAAGTAAAATGGGGGGGGGGGGAATATGGGACAAAGAAAACTCTCCCTAACAAACCACA
>JAFVLL020041634.1:0-10420 GCA_021397915.2 Tor tambroides | reverse complement strand
CTGATCTTTCTTTAGCTGCAGC
The DNA here is from genome assembly GCA_021397915.2 of Tor tambroides. Classification (NCBI taxonomy): domain Eukaryota; kingdom Metazoa; phylum Chordata; class Actinopteri; order Cypriniformes; family Cyprinidae; genus Tor; species Tor tambroides. The sequence continues at coordinate 10,398 of JAFVLL020041634.1, read as the reverse complement.
ATCTAGCATATGTGGAACAGATGGGATACTGACCTTCTAGAGAGCAACCAAACACTTCAAACAATGTTCGACAGCAATATTCTCGATGTATGGCAGCATATGTTATGCATAAGACAAATTTCACCGAGTTCTCGGTCGGCTAGGCCCTGTCCCGAGCAGATTCTGAGGGATGAATTGTGGTGTGGAAAGGTAAAGATAGCACTCACCGGTTCTTTAGCTTTCTGCGCTAACACTGCAAAGGTGGACAGCTTGCTGCACAGACATTTGGTGTGGGAGACTGCCGGCGATGGGAGCGTTTGGCAGCTCTCTGCGTCCCAGTTTTCTTCGCCGGCCTCTCTGTTGATAGGGTATAACGACAACACACACAAACACACACACAGAAAAAAAGAATTAATTAATTGGGTCATTCCATGAGAGAGAACAGGAGAGACCTTAGTGAGTTGTACGGTGCCATGAGAACTAGTCGATGACAACCCCACTCCAAATGCTCTCAGCCACAACGGCCCACAAGTCCACTGGCCTTGCTTTTATAATGGGCCGTCCTCTCTATTCATCCATTCATATCTGCTTGTCATAAACACTTTCAGGGTTTCATGGCTGTCATATGTGCCTTCCATCATCCTCTTAGTCAAAGTGTTCTCAATATGTCCTCAAAATGTCTAGCAGAAGCACTCCAATTCCCATCGCTTACCTTTTACACGTTATTTCTGCCTGTATCTGAACTGTAATTATAATCATGTGATTGTTAAATCCTTCTTTCATTTATCCATTAACAAGTCATCTTTAGTATGCCTATATTTACACTACCATTCAAAAGTTTGGGGTCAATAAGTTATTACTTTTATTAAAAAAGGAGACGCAAGGCAAGAGCGACGGTAAAGGCATTTATAATGTTATAAAAGATTCCTATTTCAAATAAATGCTGTTCTATTCATCAGAGAATCCTAAATAAAATGTACCAAAACTATTAAGCAGCAAATCAGCAAATTTGAATGATTTCTAAAGAATCATCTGACACTGAAGACTGGAGTAATGGCTGCAAAAATTCAACTTTTCCAGCACTAAAACAAACTACATTTCAAAATATATTACAATAGAAAACAGCTATTTTAAACTGTAATTATATTTTACAATGCTTTTACTGTATTTCTCTTACAATAAATGCATTCTTCTTTCAAAAACCTTTAATAATTTTACCCACCCCAAACATTTAAACGGTAGCGTATATATATATATGCACATATTTATGTCATCTGTTTCAAATGCTTTATTTATTTATTTATTTTGTACGTACAAGCTGCCGATGTGACCATGTGAACTTAACATACTCCCACATACGCACATCTCAAGTTCAGAGAATAAATAATGGGAATGGAGGAGGGGGAGTTTTAAAACATTTGTTAAATGTAAACTGTAAAGCTTCATGTTGATCCTCAGATTAAACTCACTGCTGAGGCCAGATGGTCGGACTAAGAGGAACTTCTAATTATGGATTCAGCAAATAGTGTATAACAAAAAGCACAACTGATTAAATATGTGTAACATTCTGTTTCAACGGCTGAAAATTCAAGTTCAAAGACTAGTCAAGTCAGATAAAGCTGTACATAACCGGTCACGTGTTGGGTCATTTTTCCAGCTGTAAGGGTACTGCTGTGCTGTTTGCTAGTAACCAAAAAATGGTCCATGAATTATCACCATTGTGCCCTTGAGCAAGACACCTACTTAAGTCAACATGAAATCAAAATTCAGAAATTTCTTGTGAGCAATTTTATCACTTCATGTTATTCCACAGGAGAAAACACTTTAGCAAATGGCAATTCGTCATGCCGACTTTACAAAGTTACAATGAATGAATCTTTCTAGTGAACAATGAATAAGTGAATTTCATCTACTTCCAAGCAATGATTTGTATTGTAAGCAGTAATAGCCTTTTCAGTTCACTGAGGTCTCTCTTTTGTATTTGACCCCTTTGGAGACTTTCAAATTCTGACTGTAGTATATCCAAATATCCAAATATCAATACACACTGATGTTGCGAATACACCTGAAAGATACCTGAGGACACAGAGTGAGTTTCTGGAGGAAAGGTGCACAATCCAAATAGTCCTAAATATGAGATGTGCTTTATATTAAGAGTACACTTTAAAGCAACCTGTCAGATGTGTGTACAATTTGAGAGCAGTTTTCTTCAGTGCATAATTTACATTTTTATGGTTGTATCCTTGTTTGTAAATTCACACGAGTAATTCTATTTTGCACAAAGGGTCTGTTAAACTTCACAGACTTCAATGAATGAGCACAGATTTGCATTTACACATTAAACAGACAGAGCACAGTAGAATGGATAACGCAATAATTCTGACTGAAATATATGTTTTACTAAAATATTTTGTATCCAATAGTGGAAGTATTTAAAATCTCTATAAACTACAGTACAAGGAGCCAGCTGCAGCAGTATAGACTTTTTGAAGTTAAAGACAAAGCCATAGTTTCTTTGGCCGCAGAAACTGAAGCATTGAAAGTAAAGTTTTCATCCAAAGTAAAGAAAAAAGAAGCTATTTGTTTTTTCTCCCCGCTGTATGAAAACATATCAAACCAAGGGTACGTACCGAAACAGCCATTTTTGTGTACCATTACATCCCTAGTAAACATAGAAGAGGTGGTACATTATTAAAATGCATTTATTTTTATCCTGGTACTTTTATTTTATGGAGTAAAAGAAGCAGGTTTTTTAAATGAATATCTTAAATTCTGAGTTTATGAGTCTGTAAAGTCTACTCAAGCGGCAAAAATAGAGATAAAACCCAACGTCAACTTATAATTACAAGAATAAATAAATTAGGACAGGAATTCCCAAGATTAATTAAAAAAGGTCTATATAAATAAATAGTTCTTTCCTGTAATTACTCATGACTTTATTCATTACTATTTTATGTTGCCTCAAGGTCAAATTTGTTTAATCAAACATTTTAGGACAAATTCTCTAAATAGTTGGATCACTTCTGTGTGCAATATTTCTGTTTAAAACTCTGCATCTTATTTACTAACAAGCCAGATTTCAGTTTAAGTCAATGTCATTTTTTTCAATGCAAACTTTCTATGCAAATTAGGCTTGATTTAGATTGAGCTATATTCGCTTTTAATTTGCCTGGCACAATTAACACTATGCTATTACCGCCTGTGGAATTTTGCTTAAAAGAGGCGTTTGTGTACATTTTCGAGCTGTCATGCCAGCAGTGATTCATCAAATGATGATCAAATGATGGAGAGGCGCGTTATAATCAAGCATTTATCCAGGCTTGTGATTTAGATTGCAATTTCAATATTTTAAAGTGTCAATTCTGGCTTCTAGATCACAGTGCAGTGATGCTGGACAGGTCTGGTAAAGTATGCCAGATTGCAGTAGTCTGCTGCATGCTTCACAATCTAGTCTCACAACTGCATGATGGGAATTGCACCATGCAAATTTCATTGGGCTTAGGCTAATCAATAAGAAAACAATGCTTTAAATGTGAGCAATGCATGCCTAATGCAAGACTTTTGTGAAATCTCAGTGAAACCTACGCAGAACCAGTACAAGAGCATATCTGTATTGTCTACATTTTCCTCTCTCTCTCTCTCTCTCTCTCTCTCTCTCTCTCTCTCTCTCATAAACATGCATCATTCTTTTCTTCAAAACATATGCTCCCACAGCTAGTGCTCAATAAATAAAAACCTACCTAATGCAATGTAAGTGCAATCTTTCTCTACCCTTGATCTGCAGATTGACACTTCAGAGGCAACTGATCTGAGGCGACTCCCAGTCAAAGTCTCTCTGACGCCAACAGAAACAAAGATGAGCCGACAGACATGTGAATGGAATTCTGGGTATTTCTAGTTAGGCTAGGATCAAGCACAGAGCATCAGGTGCAAACCTCCTGGGGATATTAATCAACAGCAGGTGAACAGGAGCAGGTGAGATAAGAGATACGGGGCTTTGTGAAAGATCATCTAAAACATTGTTTGGCAGGCGAGACAGATACTTTGCTTAGATCAGAAAGCATCCAATTACTGAGCTCTCAGAATGAGACAGGTACGCTGTCCGGACAACATCATTTACCACCCTTCGGGACATTATCTTTTATACAAGATTATACCTGCTGGAAAGATGCTGTTTTGAATGCTGGTTGCCAGTATGGAATAATGGCACCTTGGTATCCACATTAGGCTTCCTAATTTAATTTGAAGTACTAGGCCTATGTAAATACCATACTATATAAATATGTTAACCAATTCAGTACCATGGGGAACTATTTATGTAAATTACTGAAAGTTTTTGTCTCAAAAAATCCACACAAATGTCATACAGTATCAACAAATATCAATATATATGGATATATATTTGGAAAGACTTTAAAAGTACAGTCATATTAGAAAACTTTCTGTGAAATTTTGTGGGCAAAAAGCAGCTTTCTGTTGGTCAACATGGCAAATTCGCAAAAGCAACTTGTACCTAATGCAAAATCTGTGTGGGAAAATTTTTCATCCTCACAAGAAATTCCAGATTGCATGGATTCCTATTAAAACGACTTGATGAAAATTCACCAAACAGTGGTGAATGTGACAGCACCTTAATATTTATGTCTGCACATACTGTATATTTAAAAAAAAACACAGCACTGAGAATTATACAGTAAAAAGTGGGACTTTCCCCAGTCAACCTTATATCAACACCATGGGGCTTTAGACTCTGAGATCATCAATGAACCACAACTTCACCAAAAAGATCATGCTGGTACCATGAACTAGAGGGCTGCATTGGGTTTGGGCTCCCGCGGGACCCGCGGGACCCAACGTAAATCTCGCGGGAGCGGGCGGTTTTACCTTTGCTGCGGGCGGGAGCGGGCGGTCAGAAAATTTCGCGGGAGACCCGCAGGGAACGGTGAGATTTGGTGTGTAATAGAAATGGAGTCAACACATTAAATTTAGAAGAAAATTAAAGCGTCTGTTTACTTGACAAAAGCAAAGCAAGGCAAGGCAAGTCAGTTATCTGGAAACCATTCTCAATTGTCACTGAAAAAAATGGGAAAGAGTTAAACGTTGCGTGCACAAGGACATAAATCTGGCACCTCTGCCCTGAGACAGCATACCTATTTTCTAAGTTCTATGTAGGCCTACTTAAGTTAAAGTTATTTAATATTTTGCTTTGGCTTATTTAGCCTACCTAAACTGTTTGTTAACAGTTGGTCATTGCATACTGAGTCCGAAATTTTTTGTTTTTGTTTATTTTTTTATTTTATTTTTTATTTTTTTTGTATTCCTCATCCTATCAAAATGCATGCTACGGATGCGAAAACGCAGAAATCGAACCTGGTGCAATTTTTTTTTTTTTTATGACAAGCAGTAGGCTACTTTTAAAAATGGAGGTGCTGCTATTTGTGCTTTTGTTTTAACGGTTAATGTTTAATAACGCTAATAAAAAAATACCCAATGTTTTTGTCACATGTGCTTTGGTTTAGCATTACTTATTAAACGCAATCATGTTTAAAGCCTGCTATTTTGGATAAGTTGAACGAATATTTGAGTATTTGTGTAGCCGACATTTTTTTACAAGCTCTGAGAGAAAAAAGTCCGCGGGAGCGGGCGGGAGTGAACGCAAACATTGCGGGCGCGGGCGGGAGTGGAACACGCAGGTTGCGGGAGCGGGCGGTCCTGGTCAGAAATTCCGCGGGAGCGGGCGGGTGCGGGTTAAAGAAAACAGGGGCTCTAAAACGCGCAGGGCTCTACCATGAACCAAATTTCAGCAGGGCTAATCCCAGAAAATAAATAAATAAATAATAAAAAATACTATAAAAATTGCAAAAATCCAACACAATTCTATTCACAATTAAATTTCCACTCAAGTGTAACCTCCATAGCCATTCCTACGCTTCAAATAGCATCGAAAAAACAAAACAAAAAAAAAAAACACACATGGACACCCTGTGTACACACCCTCCCTCTTTACAATATTAGCCAGCATGGTAAACAAACTCTGCGAACCTTTTCATTTCTCCCTATGGTTTGATGTTTTTCTCTCAGTAGCTTAGGCATTTTCACTCTTACGCTGCCACTCTGCCGTACACACAAAAGCAAATATACATGCTGAAAGCAAAAGCAAAGAGGGTAACATATGGAGAATGAAATGCCACAGCAGTCATTTTTCACCCTTTGGTATGTGAGTGCGGCTCCATTATTTAATTAGCACATGCTGTGATAGGTTTAATGAACCAGCAGTGCGCTCCCTTCCTCATCAATGGCCCGGCCCATGTTTGTGTTTAGGTCTCTGATTAAATGACCAGATCTGCCGTGACAGTAGTCTGGGGGGATCAGATTACAGAACAGACCAAATTGACTTTGTCCCCTTTTGTTTTTAATATCCACTACAAGATGAGCTGCCTCAAACCACAGGATGAAAACATGAGATAAACGCTGGTAAAAGAGATCAAGCTGTGGTGGATTACAGCAGCCATCGTCTTGATAAAGGGTGGCGGTTAAGTTGGACTTGTGTCTACCATGAAGGCTGGAAATACGCCTTAAACAAACAAATTAAACGTGGATTCTGACAGCTAATCCATGTGAGGAACAGTTTTATTTCGGGAAGGCAATTAATTCTAATCTGGTTATAGGCACCTGCGTTATGAGCTAAATATGCCCTATATGATTACAGTGAAAGGGTGTTCAGAGAAGAATTATGGGAGTGTTAAAAATTAATGCAGAGTATAAAATGCTGAAAACAGGGGAAAAAAAACACTGAGAAAGAAAAATGAGAAAGTGATCTGAAAGGGAGGAAGCGAGAGAGAAAAAGACTGATAATTAGCTCTGGTAGTATAAAGGAAAGGAAATATTACATGACAAGTGGAATATACTCAATCTGGCATATCCTTTTCACTATACAACAGAAACATTTTCTGGAACTTAGTACAAGCAAGACCATTCATAATCAATGTTAGTGATATATTTAGGGAAGTTCTGAGAAATTTAGGAAAGAAAGGGAGCTGGTTTGGGGAGCAAGTGTAGTTCTCTAGGCACAAGGCTCAGTCTGATATTCTGGAAAAACAAATGCATGATTTTGAGTGTTATATGGCTTTTATCTGACAGTTCAATAAACAAGAATTTATTACTGAGAAACTTGCACTTTAGACACAATATTGCCAGGTCATGTTTTTGCACTGCAAATGGAAATAGTTACAAAGCAACACACAGTTGTTATGTTTCATTTCTGAATGTATAGGCATTTTTTTGAATGAACAGTTTGAGTGAATGATTCAATGACTCACTCATTAAGACAGTCACTTGTGCCGTTCCTGAATGAATCAGTGTGTTTGAACAAAATGTCTGAATAGAGGAATCCATGACTCACTAAATCTCAATTTATGAATGAATCAGCAGTTTTTAATTAAACGGTTGAATGAATCAATCTTATAAGCCACTTGTCACCACCTACTGGCGTAATAATGTAACCTGCAGAAAGAGTCATTAAAAACATCTCCACCACTAATAAACACACTGACAATCTGTCTGGAATGCACAACAAAGAGTTCAGCAAAAATACTAATGATTTTTTTTTCTTTTTTTTGCACAGTAAGCTTATAATATATAATTTTGGAGACTTTTGTTGAAGTCTTCTGCTTCTATGAATTTTCTCCTGAGACTACCAAAGTCTGCAAATCAAAAGTCAGAGATTTCTCATTAAATACTTCCAAGATCAAAGCATCTGGATTACGCTATCCACATTGATTTAATAGCCCTATACTTGTACTGCATGTCAAAAAAATTCTAATTTGCCCAAGGGATTTTAGGAGAAACATCTGAGAAAACATTGAAACTTACACATACCTGCAAAACTAAAACTATCTCTGAGCAATCGTTCTTTTTTTTCCATCTGGGCATGTTGCCTCAGATCTGAACTACCGCAGAAACTGAAGCATTTAAAGTAAAGTTTTCACCCAAGTATGAAAGATTATGTCCTTGTCCTCAGAATTAGAAACACACACAATGCTTTTGATTAAATAATGCAATCATGTCGGAATGCACGGAAAGTGCTTGTCATTGGTCTTTCACCTTTGCGTTCCTGACCATAATTGTTAAGCTTCTTTAAAGAGATCAGCCTTCCTCCCGGTGCTCTGATGGGAATGCTTCCAGGCAGGTTAGCAATGCGTACGACTAGCGGCCCTGCGCTACTAGTGTCACAGCTTCATGAAACAACATCCAAGATGAAATTCTCTGAAGTTATGACCACAGAAGAGTGTTAAGAACATTGCTCCTTCATGACGTGACCAAATAATAGGTGGAGAAGTAAAATTAGCCCACGTCATCAAACGAATGAAGATGTAGCCCGTTAAACCAAAGCAAGAACTTCACAGTCAACTAAAGCAAGTCACAGAAATCTCAGCAGATCTTACTTCATTGATGTTTTCATCTTTTTACATGCCATGGTTTCCATGTAAAGAGTTGTCAAGAGAGAAATCTTGACAATCAGATTTAAGCAAACTGTCAAAGGTGTTCTTTATATTTGATATACTAATGTGTTCATTAATATAACACTCACAGGGAGGATGGGAACATGTGATTTACATGATTAAAAACAGACGATGGATGATTGACTTTTACACCATTCAATCCAACAAAAGCTTTGATATACAAACCATCCCTTCTACTGGACATGATCATCTCACTAGACTACTTTTTAACTGTTGTCATTAGTAAAAAAGCATTAAATATGTATGTACTCACCACAGTGGTGTAGTCTAACTCCACACAGACGCTATATGTAAGCAGACAGACGCTTGCTGAGACTCAATCTGCTGGTGTTTCGATTGACACACTAACACTGTCCCCTGCCCTGGGAGCCACTCCCCCAACAAACACACACACACATACACAGACTTGAGTTCCGCCACATACACTAAACCACCAGAGGAGGTAAGGGGTTATTTCTGCATCAGGTGTTTTGAATCTAAATATAGAATGTTGAATCTTTAGCGACAGACGAACTCAAATATACTTACTCATTGAAGAGCAGCACGGAAAGCTTGCACGATGTGTGTGTAATGACATGAGCAGGAAGCAGGAAGAAGATTACGTTGGGAGGAACAAATATAAAGAGAGAGAGTGGCCCGATGTAGAGATGTAGGTCTGGCCATGGTAAGACAGATAATGGTGCATGAAGCAGCTCTCGTGGCGAGATGGATTCCACATTATCCCAGTTCAGCTCATTTTAACCATAAGATGCTTATGGCTTACTGTCTCGCTTTATTACAGGAAGGGAGGGATGTAACCAGGGGTCGCACAGGTTGCGATATCACAGTGAGGAGGGAAGAACCGCATCCACCCTGATATTTTGCTAAGATAAAAATCCCTGTAAGCCAAATGGTTCCAGGAATCACTATTAAGTTGCTGTGATTATTTTCTCCCGTGGTGTCATAAAAACAGAAGCTGTTCTAGCAGCTGATCCACAGTCCATTGAGTTGGAGAAAGTCTGAGTCACGGCCTCGTTAGAGAGAGAGAGCTCCATGCTTATTTTCAGATAATGAGCGGGTGCACAGAGAGTTCAGGAGTCTGTAAACCAGACTCCTGCCCTGAATCACATGCCAAAAACATCCCACAATGCCTTCATCCTGCTGTAAACATATACAGAGCCTTTAAAGTGACCTGAAACAGATCTGTGACAGCTGTATTACAGTTGTAATGGGTTCTCTGCCATCTGAACAGAAAATTATCTGAATTCTGTGCATGATACACATTTTTAGTATATCTTTATGCATGGTATGCTTGTAAACATATATAGAATTATATTGAAAATACATATTGTTTAGGAACTATTTAATACTACATAAATACGTATTATATTATTATTAATATTTCTATCATAACTCTCTGAGGGTTTGGCATGGTAATGCACATGACAATGTTAATGTGTTTGGTCTTGGCGGAATAGATCTGTTAGACTTACACAGTTCCGAGACTTGCTACTGCCAATACAACCACAACATGCAGCTATGAGCATGTACGAAATACTGCTGCTGCACAAATAACACATATGAATACACAAATCACTCTGTAGCAGATCCATACAGGTGGAGCTGGAGAAGGTGGAGGGTTTCTGAAGCTTGCTGCAACTACTACAGCAAGCACTAGCCAAGTATATGAATGCTGAGCAGCAAGCTCATTGGCAGCTGATACAAAAACCAAACAGCTGCACCATGTGATGACATCATTATGTCAGATTGAGTTAGACCTGGACTGTGCCATCTAGAGTTTCATGAAAGAACTTTGGATATATCCTTCCACTCAACAGGAAAAGACACTGAAATTGGCAGCCTATTTGTCGTTAACAATGGCTTCTAAATTGTTATATTTCTATAATTACAATAATCT
>JAFVLL020041633.1:0-13401 GCA_021397915.2 Tor tambroides | reverse complement strand
GACCAGCACCCACACCCACCCCCACCCACACCCCCACACCCCCCCCACACGCACGCACGCACACGTACACACGTGTGGCCTAATGGTTAGAGAGTCGGGCTTGTAACCTGAAGGTCGACGGTTCGATTCTCGCACCGGCAGGAATTGAAGGTGGGGATTGTGAATGAATAGTGCTCTCACCACCTTCGATACCATGACTGAGGTGCCCTTGGGCAAGGCACCGAACCCCTAATTGCTCCCCGGGCGCTGGAGCAATGGCCGCCCACTACTCCGGGGGTGTGTGTGCATTTGTTCACTACTCACTGTTGTGTGTGTGCACTTGGATGGGTTAAACGCAGAGCACCAATTTCGAGTATGGGTCACCATACATCACATTATTTTAGGGCTGGACAATAATTCAATATCAATATGTATCGCGATATAATTTTTTTCAATAATGGTGGTATGATTTTTAAACACATTTCCGATATTTCGATATACAGTACCAGTGTTTCCCATACATTGATTTATTTGTGGCGTTTGACTTCGTTGAATAAACATGAGCACTGCATGTTTCAAAATCAAAATGTGGTGTGGGTGATTTAAATGCATCATTCATTTATCTGAATCTATCACTGAAGGGAACCGACTGTCTCCAGAATAGTTTTGATGGCATTTTTATTTTATCTGATGAAGTAGCGTTCATGAGCGGAGCTGCTTTACTTTGCCATTACTGGGGAAACCGCTAGTTCTACTGCTCTCACAGCACCTCCTGCTGGCAGAGAATCAGATTGCATTTTCAATAATAAGCCCATCTCCAGCAACATGTTTTTGTTGTTGCTCAATTTTGTGTCTTTTGTTTTCTGCAGCAACTCACTTGGAGTATTTTTTTGGGGGGGGTGGGGTAATAGAAATTAATACTTTTATTTAGCAAGCATGCTTTAAATTGATCAAAAGTGATGATAAAGACATTCATAATATTACAAAATATTTCTATTTCAGATAGATTCTGTTCTTCTGAACTTACTATTCATCAAAGAAACCTAAAAAAAAATCTACTCCGCTGTTTTCAACATAATAATAAATGTTTTTTGAGCAGTAAATCAGAATATTAGAATGATTTCTGAAGGATCATGTGACTGGAGTAATGATGCTAAAAAATTTAGCTTTGAAATCACAGGAATAACTTTCCTGAATATTAAAAATATTTTCATGTTTCAAAATGTTACTGTTTTTGCTGTATTTTGGATCAAATAAATGCAGGCTTGGTGAGCAGAAGAGAATTCTTTAAAAAACCAAAAATCGTACCGTTAAAAAGCTTTTGACTGGTAGTGTATGTTAGCCTATAGTTTGAAGTTAAAGATATTAATATTAATAAGATGAGTCTGAGATGTTTATTTGACAGTGATTTCACATTTCTTGTTTGTATGAAGGCTAAACACAAATAAAAGGTGAACATTAATTTATTTATTTATATAATAAAAATATTATATAGTTTTATAGGAGGAGCTCATAGACTTGGCAAATTCATTGTTCATAAGTTTGTAGGTACAGACATCTGTTGTGGGCCTTCTTGGCCATTTTTATGAGGCTTTTTTAAATAGTGTTCATATCGATATCGGAATTATATCGTATCGACCGAAATTAAGAAATATAACGTGATATAAATTTTGGCCATATCGTCCAGCCCTAATACACACATACATAAAATAAAACAGTGCAGAATATAAAATTTTTTCATTTTTTGCCTAAAACTTTTCTATCCAACTGTAGAGAGCAGGTAGATTTGTCGTAGGCTAATGAAGGGAAAAAGAGAACAGTTTCCCAAAATGCTTTCCTCTTAAACTTGCTTGACGGGGCGTCTGTAATTATTAACATCACAAAATTAATCAGTGTGAAACACTAACCTCAGTATGTTGAGTTGACAGTTTGGCCTCTTCAGTCCAGCAGAGAGCAGCTTCACTCCTGAATCCTGCAGATGATTGTTACTGAGGTTCAGCTCTCTCAGGTGTGAAAGGTTTGAACTCAGAGCAGATGTCAGAGCAGCACAACCTTCCTCTTTCACCAAACAGCCAGATAATCTACAACAACAGTAATAATGTTAGTGTGCTTCATTTTCGAGAACAGTGTGTGTGTGTGTGTGTGTGTGTGTGTACCTACTTAACCTTATTTTGGGGACAAATAGGTACCCAGAAGTGAGTTAAAACTGAAATAAAAGCAAGCTAAAAGAAGATTAAAAAAAATTGGAATAAATACCCAAGAAAAGAAAAAAATGTAGAGTAATTCATGGAAAAAATAAATAAATAAAATAATACATACATATATATATATATATATATATATATATATATATATACACACATACACAGTGGGTACGGAAAGTATTCAGACCCCCTTAAATTTTTCACTCTTTGTTATATTGCAGCCATTTGCTAAAATCATTTAAGTTCATTTTTTTCCTCATTAATGTACACACAGCACCCCATATTGACAGAAAAACACAGAATTGTTGACATTTTTGCAGATTTATTAAAAAAAGAAAAACTGAAATATCACATGGTCCTAAGTATTCAGACCCTTTGCTGTGACACTCATATATTTAACTCAGGTGCTGTCCATTTCTTCTGATCATCCTTGAGATGGTTCTACACCTTCATTTGAGTCCAGCTGTGTTTGATTATACTGATTGGACTTGATTAGGAAAGCCACACACCTGTCTATATAAGACCTTACAGCTCACAGTGCATGTCAGAGCAAATGAGAATCATGAGGTCAAAGGAACTGCCTGAAGAGCTCAGAGACAGAATTGTGGCAAGGCACAGATCTGGCCAAGGTTACAAAAAAATTTCTGCTGCACTTAAGGTTCCTAAGAGCACAGTGGCCTCCATAATCCTTAAATGGAAGACGTTTGGGACGACCAGAACCCTTCCTAGAGCTGGCCGTCCGGCCAAACTGAGCTATCGGGGGAGAAGAGCCTTGGTGAGAGAGGTAAAGAAGAACCCAAAGATCACTGTGGCTGAGCTCCAGAGATGCAGTCGGGAGATGGGAGAAAGTTGTAGAAAGTCAACCATCACTGCAGCCCTCCACCAGTCGGGGCTTTATGGCAGAGTGGCCCGACGGAAGCCTCTCCTCAGTGCAAGACACATGAAAGCCCGCATGGAGTTTGCTAAAAAACACCTGAAGGACTCCAAGATGGTGAGAAATAAGATTCTCTGGTCTGATGAGACCAAGATAGAACTTTTTGGCCTTAATTCTAAGCGGTATGTGTGGAGAAAACCAGGCACTGCTCATCACCTGTCCAATACAGTCCCAACAGTGAAGCATGGTGGTGGCAGCATGCAGGGACAGGACGACTGGTTGCAATCGAGGGAAAGATGAATGCGGCCAAGTACAGGGATATCCTGGACGAAAACCTTCTCCAGAGTGCTCAGGACCTCAGACTGGGCCGAAGGTTTACCTTCCAACAAGACAATGACCCTAAGCACACAGCTAAAATAACGAAGGAGTGGCTTCACAACAACTCCGTGACTGTTCTTGAATGGCCCAGCCAGAGCCCTGACTTAAACCCAATTGAGCATCTCTGGAGAGACCTAAAAATGGCTGTCCACCAACGTTTACCATCCAACCTGACAGAACTGGAGAGGATCTGCAAGGAGGAATGGCAGAGGATCCCCAAATCCAGGTGTGAAAAACTTGTTGCATCTTTCCCAAAAAGACTCATGGCTGTATTAGATCAAAAGGGTGCTTCTACTAAATACTGAGCAAAGGGTCTGAATACTTAGGACCATGTGATATTTCAGTTTTTTTAATAAATCTGCAAAAATGTCAACAATTCTGTGTTTTTCTGTCAATATGGGGTGCTGTGTGTACATTAATGAGGAAAAAAATGAACTTAAATGATTTTAGCAAATGGCTGCAATATAACAAAGAGTGAAAAATTTAAGGGGGTCTGAATACTTTCCGTACCCACTGTATATATATATATATATATATATATATATAGGTGGGATGCTGAAGTCTATGTTATGATATGAAGACATTTACTCAGGAACTGCTCTGAACGATTCACTGAAAGACATTTACTCAAATTAATATGATAATAAATTAATTGGCTTGAGATTTTTGTTAACAAGGTCATTTTCTGTAAAACATTTTCATTTGGGAATGAAGATGATACATGTTCTAATCTACAACATAAACGACTTAAAAATTGGGGAAAAACTCTGCTTGTATTTCTTTTGTATTTCGGGGAACCTTGTGTCACTATTTTGGGTGACCCAACAAAAACAAATTAGCATATTTTTGGAAAGTTTCTGTGTGCATTTAAAACTATCCGAACATGAGTAGGATTAATAAAATGAAACTAGATGAGTACATTTTGATGACAAACGTTAAAACTTTCTGACAAGGCCTTGTCACATCAAAGTGGTCAAGAAGTGCCTCTGTTTTTTTATTTTGTACTGTCCTCTGAGGTCCACTTATAATGTTATCAAGATTTTTACATTAAAAAAAACAATTTAGAATAGGCAATTTTCTGTCCTGTTTTTACTCCCCTCATCAGAAAGCTCTGTTTGAGTATGCATGGCGAGTTGTAGACTCGGAAGTAAACACCCACTGCTGTGATTGGCTAATAGCTGTGTATGTTTGACAGTCTGCATCCTTCACACATGCATGCTGCTGTGATTTAGGTTAAAAATGCAGAACAGTTTCCCAAAATGCTTTCCTCTTAAACTTGCTTGACAGGGTGCCTATAATTATTAAAATCACAAAATTAATCAGTGTGAAACACAAACCTCAGTATGTTGAGTTGACAGTTTGGACTCTTCAGTCCAGCAGCGAGCAGTTTCACTCCTGAATCCTGCAGGAGATTGTTACTCAGGTCCAGCTCTCTCAGGGGGGAGTTTGATGATTGTAGAGCAGAAGCCACAATTTCACAGTGCTGATCAGAGAGATTACAGTCCGCCAAACTGAAAACAGCAAGGACTCTGGTTAAAAAGCATGCTGGTGTGCTGATGTCCCCACCAGACTGAAAGAATTCCTTAGTTCAGTGCTTTTCAAACCTGTCCTGGGGACCCCCGTCATTGCACATTTTTGACGTCTCCCTTATCAGTCACACACCACAATTCAATTCAGGTCTTGGAGTCTCTACTAATGAGCTGATGAGTTAAATCAGATGTGTTGGATGAGGGAGACATGCAAAATGTGCAGTGCTGGGGTACTCAGGAAAGGTTTGAGAAGCACTGCCTTAGTTAACAAACTTTACCATATAAAATCATGTTAGTTTAACATTCACTCTTTGATCTGTTCCAAAAAAAATGTCTGAAAATTAAAACAAGTACATAGCATAATTAAAAGTACATTATGTACATCATAGCTGTAATTTGCAAGTAAATTCAAACACTGAGATTAATTAAGGGTATTTGGTCAGGGTTAGAGCTAAACTCAGCAGGACACTGGCTCTGCAGGACTGGAGTTGATAATATAACGAGTTACTTTATTACTTAAACCAATTCTATTGATTAAAATCACCTAAACAACTGCCACATAGTTGGACAATATTTACTGGTTAAGTTGACAAAGCACAAAGCTATTTTTTCCCCATTCTACAAATCTAAAAAAAAAAAAAACCTACTGGCACTGATTGCTTGAGAATGAAAACTTCACTCATTGCAGTAATTAACATTCATGCTTGTGAAAACAAACCCCAATAAAACATATCAAACTTTCATCACAACTTATGTTGAACCTTATGTAAAATATAATCGTGTTCAGTTTTCCACACTTACAAAGCTTTTCTGCAGTTCCTCACAGCAGGTAACAGTCTCAGTCTGCCCTCTTTTGATTTGATGTTGTACTGTTTAATGTCAAACTCATCCAGCACCTCCTCTGACATCAGGATCATGTTTGCCAAAGTTGAGCATTGAGCAAGAGAAAGATTTTTTTTGCTCGTTTTAGAGTTTAAAAATGCCTGCATTTCTTTAACAACAGAGTTATCCCTCATTTCAATCAGGCAGTGTGACAGATTCATCCATCTTTCAGGACTGACATTGTTTTTTTGACCTCGTTTGAGGTTGTGGATTATTTTCTTGATGCTCTCTGGGTTGTTCTCTGTGTGTATCAGCACATCCTGTAAGAGTCTCTGATTGGACTCCAGTGAGATGCCATGAAGAAATCGAAGGAAAAGATCCAGGTGTCCAGTTTTACTGCTCAAGGCTTTATTCAATGCTCCTTTCAGAAACACATCAAGAGTAACAGTCCCACAATGAGTTCTAGACTTTCCTGTCAGGAACATTTTCAGAACCTCACTGTTCTTGTGTAAATAGCAAAAAAACACATACAGTGCTGCAAAAAACTCCTGAAAGCTCAGATGTACAAAGCTGTAAACCTTACTGTGATAAATCACAGATTCCTCCCTGAAGATCTCGGTGCAAATCCCAGAATACACTGAGGCGTCAGTGACGTCTATGCCGCTCTCTCTCAGGTCCTCCTCATAAAACATCACATTGCCCTTCATCAGCTGATTGAAAGCCAGTTCAGCAAGTTTCACAATCACTTCTCTGTTGGACTGCAAGAGTTTCTCTGGATCTGTCTCTTCATACTTCTGATTCATCATGTTGATCTGAATCAACAGAAAGTGGATGTACATTTCAGTCAGAGTTTGAGGGATTTCTGCACTCAGGTCTTCTTTCAGGAGCTTCTGAAGCACAGTGGATGAGATCCAGCAGAAGACGGGGATGTGGCACATGATGTGGAAGCTTCTTGCTTTTCTGATGTGTGAGATGATTCTGCTGGCTTGATGCTGGTCACTGATTCTCTTCCTGAAATATTCCTCCTTCTGAGATTCATTAAATCCCTGAATTTCTGTCAAACGGTTGATATATTTGGAGGGGATCTGATTGGCTGCTGCTGGTCTGGAGGTGATCCAGATGAGAGCAGAGGGAAGCAGCTCTCCTTGCATGAGCTTTAACATCAACACACTAACTGATGAAGTCTCAGTCACATCACAAACTTTCTGATTGTCTGAAAACATCAGTGAAATTCTGCTTTCATCCAGACCATCAAAGATGAACACAACTTTACATTCATCATAAATCTTTGAGTCCAGATGTTGAAGTTCAGGATGAAAGTCAAGCAGAAGTCTGTGAAGACTGTACTGATGATCTTTAATCAAGTTCAGCTCTCGAAATGTAAGCACAAACATGAAATCTACATCCTGATTGGCTTTTCCCTCGGCCCAGTCCAGAATGAACTTCTGCACAGAGACGGTTTTTCCAATTCCAGCGATGCCTTTAGTAAGAACAGTCTTTATTTTGTCTTTCTTCTCTCTTCTCATCTCCTCATATCCTGGATCAGGTAAAGGATTAAAGATGTCATTGCAGTTGATTGGAGTGTCTTGGAGTGTCTTGTAACTTTTCTCCATCTGTAGCACCTCATGTTCTTCATTCACTCCTTCACTCTCTCCCTCTATGATGTACAGCTGTGTGTAAATCTGGTTCAGGAGAGTGTGATTCTCTTGTAGTTTGATTCCCTCAAATAAGCTCTCATACTTGTTCTTCATGCTGGTTTTGTGCTGGTCTTTGACTCTCTGCAGATCATCATACACTGGTTGATGAGAATTGAGCTGCAGATCTGCTTCTGTGTCATTATGACTGAAGTGGTTCTGATAGTAAGAGGATGTGGAGGTCTGACAGGACACAAATCTGATCTGGTCAGCTCTCCCACCACTGAAAACACATTAAGAAGAACAGAGAAACAGAAAGAGTTTTATCAAAACAAAAAATATATTTGAATGTCTCTAATATTAAATAATCTTATTTGAAATCATACTAAAAGTACATTTAGAAAGATGTGTTCGATATATACAGGCTAATTTTAAATATAATCAATCTATTGTGGCCAAAAGATCCTTCTTATTACCATCAATATTACTCTGATGCAGAAATCCCACTGTGTCCCTGAATTAGACAAAAAGGGAATACACAAAGCAGCTTCTTTTAACAAAGAGCCTATTGACTTTTTCTTTTCAGTTTTCTCTCTTTATATCATGATTTTCATTTTAGTGTTATATTTGCTAAAAAAGAGAACAATTTCTGTTAATTTTTTTCTGTCTTTAGAACTTCATTGCAAAAATAAAAAAGTATATTTGTCTTTTGTTATTTCTGTGTACATTATTTGTTCTTGTGTTTAATGTCTCAGTCTACATGAATATACTCACACAGGATCAAAGGTCACTGCTCCATCACTGAGATCAGGGGGCTGCAGTGGAGAAGCTGCTCTCTTTCTTTTCCTGCTGATAGTACTGAGAAAAACATAATTAGGAATCAATTTCACAACTCCTAACTTTTTGCTCTACGAGTATTTTTCAAAGTGTTTTATGCTAAAATCTAGGGGTGTCCCCGACTAAGGATTTTCATAGTCGAATCGGAATTTTAGAATCATGCCGATAGTCAAATTATATGTTTGGGGGCGGGGTCAAAATACATTACCAAGAGTCAAGGAGGCTGCCATCATGATGATTTCAAGATCAGGGGACATTTTGGAAATATTAATAAGTATGTATTTATCAAAATTTTGATTAAAATATGTCAGATCTGCAAGTTATCAACATAACACCACAGACACTAATAAAGTGCGACACATGAAATTGTCAGAAATTTAGCTAACTTTAAGAAAATTAATAAGAAAGAATGTACTCCCCATGCACCTCTCAGATCATCCAGCACCTGCAGTGACATTTACACACAGTAAGTAGTCCAAATAGAATCCCCCCTTTTTTTAAAGGGGTGACATCCATTGATGTAACACCACAGACATGAATTTGGGGGACACAACTTTTTTCTTAAATATAACAAAATATGTATTTTTTAAAACAATTTAATAAAATTGTACATGTTAAATAAAATCTATATTCACAATATAACCACTTTATTTGTGTTAAAAATGTTATATTGTTGCAATTACATTCCATGATACCTCTCTAAGGTATGGCGGGAACATCCATATTTTGTTACAAATGCAATCTCTAAAACTCAATTAAATATGTATTTTAAAATAAAAAATGTAACTATTAACAGTGCACAAATTGTGTTTACCCTACAGAATACAAACATTTTATGATTTATTGGTATTTAAAGTTTATTTCAACTGTTGTAAAGTAGAGGGACACCACTTGCCACCACAAATGAAGAATGACCCATTTCTGTTTTGAGCTGTGCACACTGAAGATGGCCAGTAGAATGAAGCATATGATAGCAGGTTTTTAATGAATGGGATTTAACTCATTTATATAATATGCTTCATTATTTATATAACATAACGTTAATATTACGACTTATAGGCTATCTGCACAAAATGCCCCGAATGCACACACGTCTGCGCGGCTCTGAATGAACACCTTTTGTGGATGCGTTCTTCACGCAATAACATGCAGAAACACAAATAAACACTAAAAAAAATCACAGCGTTTTATTATAATAGTGTTCTCATTATAATACTATATACAGTATATGACAGTGCCAGTCATAGTTATTAATATTCTGCATTGCTGTCCTGCTCGCACCGTGTGAGGAAGAGATAATCACCGTACTACAATGAAGCGCTTTACTGTAGCGTAACTCAACCAAAGGCATCCTATATGAGATAAATAATATATACACGATACAAATAAACCGACTGAAATGTTTTGAAATCACTTATACCCTACCTGATCGAAAAAAAAGGAAGTCTCACCCCCATAGCCAAAATGGCATGATCATAACACCCCGCAAATATTCGACTGTGAGATTGGTAGTCGAATCAGGCTCCTCGAATCGAAGCATCGAATCGTTGACTATTCGAGGGCACCCCTACTAAAAATCACAATGCTGACCCGCCATCTCCACAGTACAGTGACACGCCTTTAGAGAGAAATGCACCTTTAATACAGATTACATAATCATTGAGTTTTTGTTTAAAAGTAGACATTTCAGGCTTTTTGTAGCTATATTTCTCATGTCTTTAAGGCAAGTAGGCTATACGCTGAGTTTAACTTTTGTGCCATGCTCCAGTTCAAGGAGACCGAAACAACAGAAAGTGCATCCAGAAAGTGATTGTTTTCTTTATTTTACAAAAACACAACCTTTTGTTAATATTGTGAGTGTACACAAATAAAAGTAGACCCTTTACAGTTTCCAAATGATTACTCTTATCTGTATTAGCAAACATGAGGGAAGATTTTGGGTTGTTTCCACAGTTATCAGGAAAAAATCCCTGGTGCCTCTGTGCGCTAATTTTTTTTTACGCTCCGCAAAAAAAACAAAGCAACTTGGATATGTATCTAATAGCACACATTCATCTAAGTTAATGTTAGAATGAGCAGCTGTGTAAAGCTACTCCAATAATTATTTGAGGCTGATGAATGATCGTTCTAAACTATTTCTATGATTAAATGATTGACAGAGACCAATCCCCTCTCAGCCAATCACTGTGGGCATAGTTAGTAAGCTTGATGACATCCATAGCAACAAGGTCAATGCCATCCTTTCTCTTAGCTTAAGATTTCTCCCTGTTCCTTAGCAAAAGTAATACGTGGATGCGGCATTCATGTCACTTTATTGCTTGCAACTTCATAAAACATGCTCAGATCGTGGAATTACACACCATTATTTAGAGCAGATTCTTCTGATTAAAAAGAGCCCAAACTGTCTTCAAACTAATCTGTCATTTATATCTAAAGATACTCCTCTTGAATTTCTAACACACGTAAAACTGACCAGGCGACATATAGTTTAGCAAAAAACTCAAAGTTAGCTTTCATGAGGTGTTTTCACTCATAACTTCATGAAACATGCATATATCATGAAAAATCGCATGTCATTATTTGCAGAAAATTCTCCTAACTAGAAAGAGCCCAAACTCTTTATAATCCATCGAGTTACTTATTGATGATGATTTAATCATCATGTAGTGGCCTGATTCACTGATCTCATCTGGAGTCTAATCTCTGAGTACATTAGCTGCTAGTTTTACATAATCTACAGCAGTCTTGTGATGTTATAGCAGTCGGAAAATCTTTTTGAGTTGTTTTGAGTTGTCTTTTTGCCTCACACAAACATCAAGAATGAATCTTAACAATGGTGACAATCAACAAAAAGCGTTTTGTGACGTTCAGTTGATCTGTTCATCTGAATAATCTGTTTGTCGTTTGTCATCATTGTTGAGGTTCATACGCAGATTCTTGATGTCTGTGAGTCTACATGATTCTGTCCAAATAACTTCCACATAATGACTTGGAAACCATTCAAAATATAGAAGCAAACAGTAGTATTCTAAGAATATAATAATGCAAAAATAATATATTAGGGTGACCATACGTCCTCTTTTTGCTGGACATTCTCTTTTTTGGACCTAAAAAAAATGCATCCGGCCAGGATTTCTAAATCGCACAACATGTCCTGGATTTGGCTTTTGCTTTCTACAGTCACCATTAATTGTGTGTGTTTGTGTATTAAAGCCTTGCTGTAATATTGAATATAATTTTCGTGCATCAGGGAGTCGCTATCAATATGTGGAGTATTTAAATCGCTTTGGATGGAGCTCGTGTTGGATGCAGGGTTGCCAAATCCATAGGGTTACCATATTTTCCATGGAATTGGGCTGATTTTAAACTGTTGCGGCAGGTTGATTTTCTCCCGTGGGTTAAAGGGTTGAAAAAATTGCATAAATTACATCTGACTGAAATGCTTGTATTGAAACATTTTGCATTCTACCTATGATAAAACGGTGGTAGATATATGATCACCCTAAATAAATCTAAATAGCATACACACAGATTAGACTCTGGATATGATTAGTAAATCAGGCCACTACACGATGATTGAATCATCATCATTTAGTAACCAACTTCATCTGATAAGATTTTCTCTAGCAATTTTTGATATAACAAATGCACTTTATAAACACACAGTTACAGCAGCCAGAGAAAATATAATTTTAAAAAGTCAAGGGTCAAGAACCCAACTAAAGCAAACACTTATCTCCATAATGGTGACTTCATGCATACTGTAATTTTTTACATCTATTTTTTTTTAAGTGTAGATATGATATATTATCAGACTATAATCGCAAAATCAAAATTTCACATTATGACATCCATAAACAAGGGCTGAAAACATAGTTGTACCTCCCTGCACTCTATTTTGTGTATAGACCCCAATTTTACAATACTTTACACAGTAGGGTTTGATCTATATCATCAGCTCTGCCGGCCTAGAGAAGCAACATCCGATTCAGATTGTTTATTGTCATTGTACTTACGTACAACAAAATTATAATTATAAATTATAACATGTGTTTCAATAGGATGGGAAAGTTGTAACAAATGGGAAAATCCAGACATACAGAAGTGCAGATTTGGAACCTAGCTGGAACCTATGATAATCAAATGCAGATACGCTATGTAGATGTCCATGCTTGGCTACCTTTCAAGTCAATCTATGCCTGAAACCAATCAGGATCATGAATGAGTATGAGCAAAGTGGCCTATAAACTCCTTGCTCAGTGTTGAAACTGACATCTGCTATTAAAACTGCAAATAACATTTTCTTCTGCGATTCTGCAGTTCCCCTCTGTTTTCTGACAAAATAAAGGCTATATGGTTTAACATTTGAAGGCAAAGAAATGTATAGCCATAAATATTACTTTTGTATTTTTTGCAAATTATGATTATTATTATTAAATTCTCATTTTTTTCACAGAACAATAAAGAGTGGTTCATGTTTTTTTTTTGTTTGTTTGTTTGTTTTTTCTGAAGTAAGATTGTTAGCATAGTTTTCATTTCAGTGATGATAGAGGTGTGTACATTTAAATAATTAAATGACTCTAATGAGGAATCTTTACTATTATTAAAAAATTCAATAAAAAGAACCGCAGTGAGAGAATCATCATGCAGGGCTTGAATTTCGGCGCGGGATTGCGGGGATCGCGCATAATTTAAACCATTCCCGCAAGTTTAAGTTTTATAATGCGAGAAATTCCCGCACAAATATATTTGCTTCATCTCAGATTAAATACATCTACAGACGCGAAAAAAATAAATCACTGGTTCAAACAGCCTGTCTTTTTTTTTAAAAAAAAAACAGCGCTGCACCAGCCTTCTCTGTCATTGAGTCCTGTATAGAGCATCGGCGTGTTCTCCGTGGCCCGCGTCGCACTGATTCACACAAGGCTGTGTAACGCGCTGTAATATTCTGAGTCATAATGAGCTGCTTGTGAAGATAGTATCGGCTTCCAAATTATATTATTTTAATCCCGAAATTCAAACATTAAATGCTGTTTTGTTCTTTATAGTGTGTGAGTGGATAGAGCGCGCCTGCCGACTCAACACAGCAGCAGCGAAGCGCGAGTAAATCATCATCTCCTTATCTTAAAATGTGCATTTTATCG
>JAFVLL020041632.1:0-27489 GCA_021397915.2 Tor tambroides | reverse complement strand
AAATATCAGAATGAGGAAATGTTGCGAGCCGGATTTGAATTTGCATTTCCCTAACGAGCACCACAGGTTAACGCGTCACAACATGTGCACAAACTTGCTCTTTTTGTAAAAGACTCCTTTAAAGACACTGACTTTTCCTTTGTATGCAACCAAACACAGGACCGATTGAAAATTCATATAACAAAGTTCTCAGTGTATTCGGTGTGCTCAGAAACTAAACAGTACTATTGTCTGGTCGGTGTATTGCTGGGTTGTGCCTTGGCTGACCTCTAAACCCGGTCCAGACTTCTCACCATCATCATGCTAAAATAAATCTGGCCCGAAATAGATGACAACTCAGCACAAAAACCCACTCCTGAATAAATAAATTAATGTATAAAAATACAACAGTAACCACTGAGTAGCTAAGCAACACCTTTTTCGCACTCATCCACATTGACCTTTCTGCACAAGCGAACAGAGAAACACTCAGCACACTCAGTTCTTGAAAAGCTTGTTTCCCCTTTTTTAGCAGGAAGAGAGATAGAATCATCTGGAAACAATCCCAACGTAATTGCCCTGTTTAGTTTGCTTTACGTGCTGGGAAATTTCTAACACATTGACATTTTCCAGTCAGCCTAAACCAAGCATTCGTTTTATTTTTTCTCCCTCTACTCCCCATTCCCGCTCTTTCTCTTCTCTATTTGTCTTTTACAGTGGAAATTGTCTGAGGTGAAGGAGGAATACGGCTGGGTTCGTGTCTCTGCTGCCCATATGGAGCTTTTACTATGGTGACCAGACCAAACTGGCACTCTGCTGTGACTCTGAGAGAGACCTGACTCACAGGACTATAATAGCATTAAAACCCACAGCATGCAAACAAGCGAAGTCTGCAGAGAGAGCACTGACCGCAGTCTTGGCCTCTGATTACTTGGACTTGGTTTTTTCAGCAATAAATTGGTCTTTTGCTGCAGAAAACTCACTTAGTTAAAGTGATAGCTCATCCAGAAATGAACATTTTGTCATCATTGGTTCATCTTCATGTCTTTCCACCCTGTATGACTTTCTTTATTTTGTGTAACAGAAGGAAAAATTCAGAAGACTGGTCACTCTTTTCCATGCATTTACAACGAATGGGCACTGAAGCTTTAAAACAGGACAAAAAAAAAAAACATTCATTTTTAAATGAATTGTCTGTAGGACTTGTGATTCTTTTGAACTAGAATCACAAGAAAAATGGACAGACCAAGTTGTTTAAGTTGTTATTCACTGATATTAATTTTAATAATTAAAAAATTAAATGAAAGATTTCAAAAGAACTATTCATTTACAAATCGGACATATTCCTCTAATGAACTCATAAATGTGCAGAGGAAAGATTTTCTATGAATACCTTTGTGAAAAAGAAGTACACTTTAGCATACTTTTTAAAAGAGTACATATTATGGAAATAATATACTTTAAAAGAATATAAGTGTGAACTGAATATAATGTTTTCAGACACTTGACTACATGTTATTAATAAAAGGAAAATGTATTATAAATTTAAACTTATATTACATGCAATTACTTACTTGAACGAGTCAAAAAGCACTCCTAAGTACATTACTTTCATAATTACTTCTATTGTCTTTGAAATATGGTTAAATTGTAGAACCAAATGTACTGACAAGCATTTAGGCTTTTAGGCTGTCATTTCTGTTAAAACTTGTAATGTATTTAAGTATATTTGTAATTACACATTTGAACTGATTAAGTTGCATTTTAGTGCATTAAAAATTATATTAAAAGTTTAGTTCACCCAAATATGAAAATTCTGTCATTAATTACTCACCCTCATGTGGTTCCAAACCCGTAAGACCTTTGTTCATCTTCGAAACACAAATTAAGATATTTTTGATAAAATCCAAGAGAGACAGCAACACAACTGAAACGTTCAAGGCCCAGAAAGGTAGTCAGGACATCATTAAAATAGTCCATGCGACATCAGTGGTTCAACCTTAATGTTATGAAGCGACAAGAATACTTTTTGTGTGCACTTTTTCCAAGTACTTTATATGTGCTTTAGTATGTTAGTCCGCACATCAAAACAAGTGCACTTTAAAGTATGCCAAAAGATTATTAAAACAGTGTAATTTAAAGTAAAACTTTGATTTGACATCAAATGAACTTTTTAAAAGTGTACTTAAAAATACACTTAAGTATTTAAGAGTACAAAGTGGCATGTTAATTCAGTAATATTACAAGAAGGATGAAAGTACTGTAAGGGGGAGTAAATTATAACAATTTGTGCTTCTATCCTTCTATTCTATAATGTGCATTTGCTGCGTTTTCAGTCCAGATCACTGAATATGGATGTGAACTGCACATAAACAGCATAATTGTCAAATTTATTTAGCGTTTTATGTAAGCAAAATAGTCAATTTACACAATGTGGGACAGCATGAAGCATGAAAATCTGTTTTGTGTAATTACATATTGGGCTTCTGTTTCAGATAGCTTGAGTATGATATGGGTTGATTAGATAATCACGCGGCAGGCTATGTAACGCACAGAGGAAATGCGAGTGTGCGGGTCTGTCACATAAATCAGTGACTCATGCTAGTTACATCCCCGTCTCCCTCACTGAACACGCTGATGCTACAGGAAGTGACAGGAGAACAGTCTGACCCATTTCTGGATGACCGGGAAGCACTCCGGCAGCCTGACCTCCAGTCAAACACGACGAGCAAAAGATGCATCAAGCACAAAAAGAAAAAAAGCATTGTTTCCAACAAACTGTGAACTGGCTCTCTGAAAGGAAACACACAATGGGGTGAAAATGCTTCCGTTTTGCATGTCTCAAGTTCAAAACCATTTCTCTAATGACAAATCATATTGCCAGCACACAAAACATTTAAAAAGAGTTTTAAAAATCTAAAATGTGTTATTTCAGACATACTTCTAAAATCAAATTTAAAAAAATTGACAATATAATTTTTGTTTTGTTTTTTTTTGGTCATATGGATGGCCTTTTTTGGCCTGTAGTCCTGTACCTTCTTGCTGTATTTGTAAATATATATATATATATATATATATATACACACACACACACATATATACACACACACACACACACACAGATAGATAGATAGATAGATAGATAGATAGACAGATAGATGCATGCATGCATATAAAGCTAGCATTTCCCATTTTCCTCTATTCATAATTTAAGGTTTTGGTTGAAAATACATTAAATAAAAAAATATTTTTTCATTTCCCTGTATATTTACCATAAATAACTAATTATTAAAAATAATTCTTAATGAGATCATCCCTCCTTTAAGCAAACTCTCTTTTTTGTCACTTTATATAATGTTTTGTTACAATTTTATTACAAAATGCTCATATTTCAGCAAAATCTACTGGCTGTGTTTGTAAGTCATTTACAACTGATAAGTGGATGTATATAGAAATATCAATATTACATTCTATCTTTGTAGCACTTTGTAGGTTAACTAGCTTACAACTGAAACAAGGCCTGTAATGACAAAATGAAACTGTCATCCTTGTTACCTTACTGAAGGCATAATTATATCCCAACATATATTAAATACATATTATAGGCTAGTTCATATTCATAGGTCATTCCTATCATATGATATAGTTCATAGTTCATTTAGCTTGAGCAAAATGCAAATTATTACTGCTTAAACATAACATGCTTGTTAGAATGTTTAAAATTCTACAAAATAAAAACATTTTTTTCTGAATATTACTCTTCAGCTCTTGGTCTGTGAACTTTAGTTTTGCTGTGTTTGTTTGTTTTCTAACTTTATAAAGCGACCTTGGGTTTCAGAAGGTGCTATAAAAAACATTATTATTATTATTATTATTATTACTATTCAACATCACCTTATCAAAGTGGAAAAGGCATGTTTCATAAAATAACCCGAAAACATAAACAAAGAGTCTGGAAACAAACTTTAAATTAAAAATGTACCTGCCGCCAACTTTTGAAAACGGATAAGAAAGTTAAAAGGGGAAAGAAAGAAATGGTGTGTGTGTGAGGGAGAGAGAAGAAGAGAGAGGGAAGGTATGTGCTTGGCCCTGTTATGTGAGGACAGCAGAGAAGCATGTGTTGGAACGGAGCCAACTGTCTGCATCTGGGTGTTGAGTTCATCGAGGGCACATGAGGAGCAAAAGCCCTTTATATTCAGCCCGCTGCTCTCCACTGCCCCCTTGTGTTTCGTTCAACTACAGCATAACAATAAAACCCACACAAAACTGCATCTGCTCATGTAATACATTGACTTCGTGTCTGGAGTACAAGGAGAAAGTGAGGTAAGATGTGTCAGTGGGTAACATATGGCACCCCTTAATCTAGCAAACTGCTGATAATTATTGTCAGGTGCCCATATATTTAGAACAAGTCCATTATATACAGCTGCATGTGATTGAGAGGTGCAATTGGTATACAAGTGGTTAGCCTTTGTAAAAAAAAGTTTTGCACACAGTTCTACACATTAAATCAATTGTAATTAATTTATCTAGGCCAAAAAAAGTTATTGTAGTTAATTAAAACCAAAATCATCCAAAAATATATTTTTTTCTGATAATATATTTTTAAAAATGAATTTTATTTAAGCTAGTTGCCTAGGAAACATTTCTCATTTTCATATAGTTTAAGTTGATGTATTAAAATAACTAAAATAAAAAATGAAATTAAAAAAATATATAAAATTTAACTTAATTTAATTTAAACATTTTAAAAAAAAATGTTATAATAAAACAAAATAATAAAATAAAATGCAAAATAATACAAATGTAAAAACAAATTACTAAAACATTCAAATGAAATTAACTATAAAATTAACAGAAAGCAGAAAATATAAAAAGAAAAACTAATTCAAAATATAATATTTATAAAAAGAAAAAATATATATTTTCTTTTTTTTTCACTGACAGGCCAACATTTTTCATTTAGTTTAAGCTTATGTAAAATAGCTAAAACTAAAATAAAAATGAATTTAAAAAAAACATATATTTAAAAAAAAAAAAAAACACTAAAAATTACAAAAAGACTACAAAATTACTAACACTTTACCTAAAATTTATCAAAACAGAAAATATAAAAACTAAATCAAAACACAAATAAAAACGGGTACCTCAATGATACTAAAATAGCAAATATATATCAAATAAAAAATGAAAAACAACAAAAAATTTGAAAACAATGAAAAGATTATTGGAGCGTATTTTATAAGAAAATACTATTTCAGTTTTCAGCAATTTCTGACTGAAAATTTTTATACACCATTTTTTTCAGCGTATGTGTGATACTTGCCAAATAAATAAAGTGTGTGTGTGTGTGTGTGTGTGTGTGTTCGTGTTCCTTTGCATGCACAGGTCACACAACACAACCCTTGTGCCAGACACAACATCTCAACGGCGAGTGTGGCGACCCTCTCCACAAATCCAAACAAAAACATTCAATGCCTCCCCGGCTTTAACACAGCACCCAGCATGCTGACTGGCCCCCTTTCCCCCTAATCCCATTGGTCACGCCAGCCACACACACTGGGGATTGGACGGGGAGCTGGAGTATCCATGGAAACCAGAGGGATGGATCAGGAAGTTGACAGGTTGCTCAGATTAAGGGCAGTGCTTTTCTTTTATTGGGGGTTTAGGCCCTACACAACTCTATTAGCACTGAAACTAATGCTGAACTTAGCCTGCAAAACACACATGCCCACACTCACACACACACACACACACACACACACACACACACACACACACACACAGACAGAGAGAGGCAAACTGACAATTTACTTTGCAACTGGATTTGGATTAAAGACTTGCCAGAATGAAGGGGGATGTGCAGTGACTAAAAACATCACTTAACACCTCAAGTACTACCAAATCAACACGGCTAATACAATATAGTATATTGCAATTAAAATGAATGTCACTATGCATTTACCTTTCTATTTTGCTTTTTATATTGTTGAGAGGTGGCTAAGCACAGGGTGGTTTTAGATGCTAAACCCCATTTTAGAGTTATTTCAGAGCTCTTGGAAAGGGTATAAAAGTTTTTCAAAACCATATTAAAATGTTACAGAAAAAGACTGTAAAATGCTACAGTAAAAACCTTATTAACCGTAACCGTAACTGAATTATTACTGTATTGTCAACTGTAAACATAAATGGTTTAAAACTCATTTATTTGTAATTTTACTATAAAATACTAATTTTTGCAAGTAA
Organism: Tor tambroides; assembly: GCA_021397915.2. Taxonomy (NCBI): domain Eukaryota; kingdom Metazoa; phylum Chordata; class Actinopteri; order Cypriniformes; family Cyprinidae; genus Tor; species Tor tambroides. Next base: position 21,264 of record JAFVLL020041632.1, on the reverse strand, counting down.
AACTATGCAATTTATCATTTATGGTGAAAATCAATAGAACATTCCCATAAGTCGCTATATGACACCACATATAATTATAATTTTATTGATATGGTTTTGTTTCTTCTTATTTTTCTTATCAGTAATGTGTTTTGTGTTACATTCAGTTAATGTTTATTGCATTATCTTAGTGTCATGTGTGTTTAGATAGATAGATAGATAGATAGATAGATAGATAGGAGGCCATGTTTTTGCCATTCATTGCCATTTCTGGCAATCACAGCTGTAGTTTTTGAGTAGGCCTACATTTTTAAGAACTTAGCAAATTTAAACTGGATTTTAAAAGAATTGTTTTTATTATTATTATTATATTTATTATTATTACTATTATACTGGGGCCCAATTGCACATTATTGACATTTACATACACCAGCCAAGTAAAGGTTTAATATTCATAATGTCTTTTTAATAGAATTTCCAAATCCAGCATCAAATTTTTCCACTGAAGCTTTTATTGTAAAAGTCTGGGAAGTTGTAAACACGACTTTGTTTTCCCGGTAGACTGTTAAATGCCTGCGCTCCCAGAACTCCCAGATAAATAACTGCATAAAGTTTGAGTCGTATAGTATAGTTTTTTTTTAATGCCATGTCAGCAACTTGGGCTATTTTCATGGACAAGAACTGAGTTACAAAATAAACAAGTGTCACATTGATACAATAAAATAAAACCAAACAAAAAGAACAATTATTTCACATTGCAATGATAAAACTTCTAAAATGTTTTCTGTTAAAAATCTTACTAAACAAGTCCGGAAGTGAGCTTACTGAACAAAAATGTTGTCTACTTGGATTAAAAGCAGGACGGTCCAATAAAATATGTTTAATAGAAAGGGTGTTTTGCAGAACAAAGTTGGGTGTTCATTTTCGGCAGAAATGCATGAGTCGATGTGCATAAAGTCTGAAGCTTGTGGTTTGAGTAATCAGTATTAGTAGTGATCAAACGGATTGGTATCTTTATGGTTGATGACATAATATTAATTTGCTACAGAGAGAAAAAAAAAAAAAAAAAAAAAGTGAAATACGTAAAAAAAAAAAAAAAGATTAAACCAAGTTTGAAATGCCAGACCAAGTTAAATGGTTCAATCAGTCAATCCAAACTTTCTTAAATGCACATTACTGGTCATATTGTGCATGATTTATTGGTGGATATTATTCCAAAGAAAATATTATTAGTTTTCATAATCTTTCGATATGGTAAATAATAATATGTCCTCCTTTAAAAAAAAATAAAATTCATGTCATCACTGTTTTGGCAAGCTCACATTCGGTCTGTATGATCATTTAGGTATGCAACAGCCACTTTTCACCATCTAATCAATTCCTTATAAATAAAAATCAAATCTTGTCTTATATTCTTTCTTGTCAAATATCCAATTTCACCTGGAAACCTATCAGAGTGCAGTGCTAACGTACCCATTTCACCCTCACGTTTACAGCCCATCATGCTTTACCTCATAATTCAATCACAGCCCTCAGTAACAATAGAGGCCTTTCTCTGGTGTGCTGCTTCAACAGGTCCCTCATGCCTCTTTTCCCTCAGCACAGCCTCCCAGAGGTTTACGTGCAGCAGTCACACTGAGGTCAGCAATGGCTGAACTGAGAATAACCTTTCCTCTTACAGCCACCACCTGGCACCGCAGCGTACAAACACAGAAAATCAGAAGGAGGGGGAAAGACAGAGGGCAATAGAGTCTGTAGAGAATGACCAGCACTAAAAGAGGAAGAAATGAACTTGAGATGAACCTGGACATATAGATATCTGTGAAAACAATCTCTTCATCCACTTTTAGGCCACTCAACCAAAGTTAGTGGGCTAAAACTAAAATATGTAACCCTGTGCTGGCTCACATTAAAAAACATTTCTGATATAGAGTATAATGTACTATAGTTTCAGTTCCATAAGAATGAATAATCAGCTATTTAACATATTGGCATAATATTTTTTTTAAAAAACTGGAAATCTACTATACAAAACCAAACTTTAAATTTGAGTTTGAATTGATATCATGTCCAAATCACAGTGATTTCAAGGAGGCAAATTGAAATTCCCATATAGAAATAACCAATCAATACACTGAGAAGAGTATTAATCCAAGCAATCTAACTGGATAGTCAGCACGAGTGTATTATTAATGTTCATGGAGCCAGCCAAATGATCACAACAAAGGTCAGAGGTCAAAACTGGAATACGCAATCCTGGAATGTAACAAAATTCCAAGCTACATCCGAAAGCTGAAAAATGCTGCCTTCACAAGTGATGTAAAGAAGCAGGAAGGCAAATATTTGGTTACATTCAGTTTCATAAGATATATAGTTCACTGGCAATGATATCTCACAATCCTGGGACTGGATTGTGAACAAAATTCTGTGAACCGGATTAAGAACAAAAACAGTGTCTGATGGAGTAACCCATTTATGGCTTAATTTCAACAGAGAACTGCTTTTAGATCACTATGTGTAATGTTATAGCTTGAAACTATTCAGCTTCTTCTGGATTGAATCGGATTGGAGGAAGTCTATTATGTGTCACTGCATTTAGCTCAGCAACTTTAGTAACTACAAGTACGGCAAACACAAATAAAAACACACACAACACTCATAACTGCACAAATACATGTTAAGCAACATTTTGGTTGTTGCGCCACAGTGAAAAGCAAGGGTTTAGAGATGAAGGGAAGCCCTCTGGTGGACATTTGATGTTCACACACTATAACCCAGGCTGACAGCAGAGATTGACAGCCACACAGGCATCAAATAGTGATATTTCTTAACTTATGAACTCTATCAAAAGGACCTTTTAATGCTTTTTATTCAAAAATGAACACAGAAAGAGTCAATTAATCCAATAGAATAAAAACAAACTACGTGTTGATCTAAGCCACACTTTGTTTAAAATAAAAAATTAAATAAATTGACCTTACCTTGCTCCTCTGTATCCAATAGATCACCACAGAAACCTGCATTGAGAAAACCTTAATATTATATACAGGTTGCAATGCATACAGTTATAAATACAGACACAGAATGTGTCTCACACACACCAAAACAGACATATGAAATATACTTTATTTAAAACAAACAAATAAATAAAATTTAAAAAGAAGAAGGAAAAAAACACACATGAAAAAGCACTGCAAACCACATCTGACCTCCAACCACGAGAGGTAGGTTAGCCTTCACCCTTCCCTCCTCTATACAAGCCAAAGGTGGAAGGAATGACCTTGGGCTGTATGACATAAGGGTCCATTTCCATAGCAATGGCTCTGCATATAACATCAGCTTCCAGATATTAGGTTGCAGTCTACACAACATGGCCCTCTTTTCTTTCTGCCTTTGGGCAAAAGTCCATCAAAGAGCCCTCTGAGATCAAACAACTGAATTTTACGGCTCTAATCTCCCCTATCTATGCCAATTATCGCAAGGCGTCGATAAGAAACCTGTCCCATCTCTAAGTCACACTGCGGTTGCTGGGTTGTGAAGTAAAACACTGATTTCATTTAGATTAGAAAAACAAAAAACTATGGTGGCACGGATATTTTAATGTATAGAAACCTATTACATCACCTTCAATTATAAACCACTACTCTTTAGATTACAAGCAAATTTACACTTTGTCAAACAACGTATTTATATAAAGCCATATTGTGATTGAGGCCATAATTTGTAAAGATCGGTTTGAACGGCTGTATTGATTGGCTGTTTACAAACCTTTGAGAATAAGAACAAGTGACCCGACTGACGCCACTGTATTTGACGTCTGGGGTCTCCTGGGACATTTAATGCAGCTACAAGAAGAATGACTTTAGGGTTGGGGGTTTGAAGGACGGAGAGAAACGACTCATGCAGTTCTCACAGGCTAATTTTCTGTCTCCAACACCTTCAAATTCACACCCAGAAAAAAATAGGTGGTATTCACCTGCAGTGTTAGTTGGCATATTTTTAAAATCACAGACAGACTTGTAGCTATTTGACAATCCTGATGTAGTTTGGTGTAACGTATGGAAATGGATTATTTGAAATCATTAATTATCTAGATCTGCATTGATCAGACTGTAATTCAATTTAAAAATGCCAAAATTACATTAAAAGAACTGATCCTCTCAATATGTAAATTCTGCCATCATTTATTCACCTTCAAAGTATTTCAAACCCTTAAGATTTCATTTGATGAACACAAAAGAACTTTAGCAGAACGTCCAAGCTGCTCTTTTCTACACTTTTGAATGTGAATGGGGACTGACACTGTTGAGCTCCAAAAACGATGGAAAGCACCAGAAAAGATATGTGCGCTTCCAAGAACAAACTGAAATTGAAGACAATCAATCAATATGAATTCATCATTAAAAATTCCCCATGCCATAACTCTCAACATGTCCACATATATTCAAATATAACACAGCTGCTGTGACATCAGATCAGACCATCCAAATTCTTGACCTGCCACAATGCATTTATTTTTGTCTTTTCTGGAGCATGAGAGCCTCGGTTCCTATTAACCTTTATTGTATGGAAAAGAGTCTTCAGGACATCCTTTAAAAGTTCTAAACATTTTGTGTTTCATGCAAGAAAGAAAGTCATACATGTTCAAAAAGACTTGAGGGTGAGTAAATAAATGATAACAGATTTTTCTGTTTTATTATTCTAGTCCAAGGCATAATGGCACAATCAGGCGATTCTCTTTGATTGCAACTTTAATCAAAACTGAAAAAAGTTGTAATTTATAATTTTCTGGGTGATGTGGTACAGATAAGGAGGCTGTTTAGATAAAGCTGTAATGACCAGGTTGTGGCCACAAATTCCTAAATGCTCCTAGAATTTGCTGGATGGGGGATGCAGGTTTCCCCAAGTTCAAAAGTTCACATTTTACAAGCACTTAAAGACCATTGACCCATGTCCAAATAAAAACTTTCCTGTTGTTGACTCCTGTCCTCCTAAAAAAATCTCTCCTTCTGTATTTATTTCTCACAGAGAAAAAAGAAAGAAAGAAACACAAGACCACATCGTCCCTGTAAATACTGTAAATAGCCTACTGTAATTGGTACATTGGATAAACAAAATCGGTAATGGGATCATTTAAATTAGCTGCAAATGGAAAATGACACTTAAAGACTTCTTAAGTTATCTGTTATAGGTATTAAACTCAATGAATCAAATTACATAGCAATTGCCATTATAATAAAACGTTTTTGAATTAAAAGAAGATCTTACCACTGGCTGTCGTCCCAAAATGTTTCTTGAAAAAGTCAACCCCGTGTATTTTGTCCACCATATCTCTTGTTTATTTTCCTTGAGGTTGCACCCTCTCCGTTTTGTTGTTCATGCCACGTTTAAAATGAACAAGTTCACTGGTTACACTTTACAGGATCAAACTTCCATCATTATTGCTGTTGTCTCCGTAGCTCAGCGCCCTACAAGCGTGCCTCCAGTGTGGGCGGGGTTATCTGCGCTCCGCAGCCAATCACCGCCGCCCATCGATGACGTAACAGGAAAACACACTGCTGAGATGACAGAAATTTGTAGATTTAATGTGCTTTTTATAATGTAAAAACAATACTTTATGCATTTTATCAGGAAAATACAATAACAAAAAGTGGGTTCTTTGAAACCAAAGTTCTTACATTTTATAAATGACTTTAAATTATACATAAACCTTTTTGAACAAAGAAAACAAAACACCAAAATTATCGTATTATTTTGTCTAAAAGTTAATGTTGGTAATAATGTTTCTTGCCCCTGTGGCATTATTTAAAAAGGACGTTACAACTGTTATGCAACAAACATATTAACGAAATGAACACCAACATAAAAAGAGAATATGATTAAACAGGCTATATATAGGTCTATGTATGTATATATGTAAATAATACACTACCAGTCAAAAATTTTTGAACAGTAAGATTTTTAATGTTTTTAAAAAAGTCTCTTCTGCTCAACAAAGTACAGCAAAAACAGTAACATTTTGAAATATTTTTACTATTCAAAATAACTTTTCTTTTTGAATATATTTTAAAATGTAATTTACTCCTGTGAGTTCAAAGCTGATTTTTTTAGCATCATTACTCCAGTCTTCAGTGTCACACGATCCTTCAGAAATCATTCTATTATTCTGATTTGCTGCTCAAGAAACATTTATTATTATTATGTTTAAAACAGCCGAGTAGAATGTTTTTCAGGTTTCTTTGATGAATAGAAAGTTCAGAAGAACAGCATTTATCTGAAACAGAAATCTTTTGTAACATTATAAATGTCTTTATCATCACTTTTGATCATTTTAAAGCATCCTTGCTAAATAAAATTATTAATTTCTATAATTTCTTTAGCAAAAAAATATATATATACTGACTCGAAGCTTTTGAATGGTATAGTGTATAATGTTACAAAAGCTTTTTATTTCAGATAAATGCTGATCTTTGGATCTTTCTATTCATCAAAGAATCCTGAAAAAATGTACTCAACTGTTTTAAATATTGATAATAATAATAACAATATCAATAACAACAACAACAACAATAATAATAACAATAAATGTTTCTTGAGGAGCAAATCATCATATTAGAATGATTTCTGAAGGATCATGTGACACTGAAGACTGGAGTAATGATGCTGAAAATTCAGCTTTGATCACAGAAATAAATTACACTTTAAAATATATTCGTATAGAAAGCAATTATTTTAAATAGTAAAAATATTTCACAATATTACTGCTTTTACTGTATTTTTGATCAAATAAATGCAGGCTTAGTGAGCAGAAGAGAACACTGCATCTGAAGATCTCTGCCGAAGTTATGTAACGTTTTGTGGAAATACATTTTCTCTGTGTGTCTCTAGCACCCTCTCCTGGTGTTTTTGGGGCGTACAGTTCACTTTTGGGCTGATTTGATGTGGGATGGGCTAATAAGTGAACAGGTGTTGCAGGTTACTACGAGTCTTCAAAAAAACTCTCAGTTTATGGCTCTCCAAAGAAGGAAAGATTGGATGGATTGTGGTGTGTGAAATTGCGTGTTGAAGAAATAAGTGTGAGAAAAACAGGAAGGGTTTATTATTATTATTATTATTATTATCTCTTAAAGCAGAGCTTGAAAGAATATACTCTATTCGAAATGAGATAATAGCATGCTACTGGCTATCCTCAAGCCTTGTACTTAAGAGTAAAGTTAATTAAAAAGTCTTTTCAGCTAATAGGCTATTCTCTCTGTGTGTGTGTGTGTGTGTGTGTGTGTGTGCGCGCGCGTGCGTGCGTGCGTGCAGAAAGAGTAACTGAGTTGTGGGATGAAAAACGCATCGTCAGCAAAGCTTTAGAAATCTGACTTCACCAAACATCCAGCCCACACTTGTTTTAAATGGCAATAATCCTTCCGCAAACAGACGCATAACAAAAGTCATTCGGATCCACTTCTGAAAATATACATATATTGTCTCTTCTTTTTGCTGTATAGAACAGACTGGAACTGTGCTGCATTGTAGTTTGGTCAACAACACACTGTTTGATCCGATAGAGGAGCTCCAGCTGAAAAAGCAATGGGCTGCTTGCTCTCTATTTCTATTCCAAAGTTATGTAGACTATTTTTTGCACTCATTGGCGCAACATATTCACAGAATGCAAGAGAAACGCCTTTATTTCTACATGTGGCCTGAAGGTGTCACCATGCCCCCAGTAAATGCATTTTACAGACTTCAAAAAAATGTACTAAGTTCTACAGTAAATGCTATTCATCTGTCAAAGAGTGAATACAACTGCTCTTTGTTTTTGAAATTCTTTTTCACAATAAAACAATGAAATATCAAAAGCAAAATATATAAATGCCAGCCAAAGCTCCACTGTCTTCCTCTTATAAGTGCTGCAAGGGATTTACTAGTGAAGTTACTTTAATTTTTGGCTGCTGGCACAGATTGTTGCAGGGTAATGGCTTACATTTCTTTACCGATTTTTGAATGAGGCCTTGTGCATAGGATTCAGCTCCCTTCTTCCTCCTCCAGCTAGTTGTCAGAGGCACATCGCTCACATTGTCTATAACATCACCCTCTTCTGCTCAGAGAAACATTCTGTTAATGCTTTTCCAGCAGCAGTGGCACAGACACTTCTCATTCTGGAAAAAAAAATATGTGTCCAGAATCCAACCTCTTTGCCTGCAGAGATATCCTTTTGGATTCTGCAGTGGTGTTCCCGTTAATGTTCTCTTCAGGTCATCCGCCATAGCAGATGGAGGGGCCACAGCAAGTATTGCACATGGAAGAAAGAATCTTTTAAGTATCTTTTTACTTTGGAGATAACAGGAGGAAATCTTCCACTTCTTAATAAAGCCATTAATGCTGGAGTATGCTATGTTTCAGTGATAATGCGATAAGCATTGCTTGAAGGTTGTCTTCCTGTACTGACCAAACTGGATGGCACTTTGACTTATCAAAGGGATCCCTTGCACCTTGGATTACCCTGACCTTTCACTCAATGATGGGTTGCCTTTGATTAAGGGACAGTGCCAACTCCTCAGCAGGAGTGAGGGAATGTGGTGGTCCTCCACCTGTTTTACAGCTTCAGCCTTTTTTCTGTTAGCTACATACAACAAAAAGAAAACTTAAATACTTATAAACTCACATAATAACTCTGCTTCTGCCAAGCCAACTCTCTGTCCTTCACAGATGCAGCAGTATTTCTTTTTTGTCATAACTGGTTTATATTCTTCATAAGCATGCATTAAAACCACCAATTCTGCTTGTTAACTCACTCACCAATAAGAGGTTGATTGAACTAACTTCTTTTGGAGACAACATACCCAGAGCAAGCAAGGATTCAGGATATATGTGATGGAAAGTTAACCTTGCTTTCTGGATCACCCTCAAGAATAGCACTCATTCCTGATCAGAAATTAAACATTAACATTTTTATGATTACAAATGACATAAAACAAAACATCTTGAGTTGTGCGTGAATAATCTTTATGAAGATTAATCGGTTATGAAGCAGCTGAGGTGGCTGTGGAAGGACTTCAGGGATGTGGACCCACGAGCGCAGCGGTAGACAGGAAGTGTGAGCCCTCCCTTTGTTATATTTCCCGTCTGGGTGTACAACTACACTCCGTGATGGTCATGGATGCAAGGAAGTTTGCACCTTTGGTTGTCTCAGATGACATCCATCCTCTCCTGGTCCAACAAGGGGAGGCCTATGGTTTCCCTGGCATCCTTGAAGGCCTCCCTCAGAATGGTCACATCTCCCTCATCCCACACAAAAATTCAGAAAGGCTACGGTCTTCAAAATCTGACAAGGTCAATCACAGTGTGTCAGTGTTGGAGTGTTAGTTCTGACACCCATCAAAGGTCAAGCAAGGATCAATAACGGGGACCGTTTACACAGTGTCTTTTGAAAGAACCACAAAAGCAAAATAGTGTGTTTATACAGATTATGTGGTTTTAATTTTAACAGTATTACAAAATTATTAATTTCAGATAATAATAATAATAATAATAATAAATTTTATTTGTAATGTGCCTTTCTTAAACTCAAAAGCGCAGATATTACCATTACATCCTTATTTACAACTTAATTGCACCTGCTTATGAATTTTTGCCTATAATAAGAACAATTCTTTCATAACTCACCACCAGTAAGTGAGGATTGCTGGAAACATCCTGTGGTGCAGCAGCAGGTCCAGGATGTCATAGGACCACATGGCAAGCTTCTTATGGCAGCACTGACACTCCAGGTATTCTGTTGTCAGGAAATAACCAGCTGTGTAAATTCAGCACCTGCCTCAGTTTTTTTAGAGTCAGTTGCTGACCAGACTGTCTGTAATTTGGCAAAATGTAGATCAGCTTTTTTTTGGAAGGAAACACTACCAGGCCTTGCCAAGAACAACCTAGACACACACAAATCTCTAATATATCAATATACATTTTTGTATATTTACTGATGAGACATGAAGGCACACTTCTGTTGTGAAAACTGTACCTCAGGAGCTGCTAATGTCAGCCTTTAAGTGGCCATCTGCTCCAAGCGAGTCAAGGTGATAGAAGTGCTGTGAATAAGACACTATTACAGTCAACACAAGAATTTTCATTTTGAGGATGATTATGATTCCACAACACTAAAATCACATATCTTACCAGGTATGAAGTGGTTGAGGTGGTTGTGGAAGGACTCCAGGGAAGTGGATCCTCAAGAGCAGCGATGTCTGGCTATACAGCTGCACTCCAGAAGGGTCCTGGATACAAGGAAGACGCAGTTTGAAGACGGTTGTGGTTTTGCAACACTATGATCTTAGTAAACGTGTTTGTGATCAATCACAAGATTATCTGAGCACAGGACGAAGCAGGCAGAATGTGGATTCCAAGCATGGATTCATTTTTCATTTTTCCATGGCCAAAGCCAGTAGATATTCATCTGTAAAAAGTACATTTGAAATAACTAATTACAATTCAAAATTACATTTGACTATACATAGAATGTCATCGGGAACAGATCTAAAAACTCACCATGTGCTGTGGCTGGTTCAGAATGTGAGCTTTGTGTGGATGGAGGTGAAGCCAGACAATGCAGGGTGTCCGACAGCAAGTTGGGTTGCAGAAGATTTTTTTCCCCCCCCATAAACGCTAAGGATCTGTTGGTTCCTCTGCTGGATGGATTTTTCAGAGCATCCATCCTACTCCTTGCATTTGTGTCCTCAGACTTCCTCAGAGGAAAGTGACAGGAGGAGACAGTTCCAGAAAAGCCTTCTCTCCAAACCTGACTAAAAACAGAATGTGTTTGACTTAACCTCCTGAGACTCTGCATCCTCATATGAGGACATTATATTTCAGTGAATTTCTCTGAGACTATACATGCCACAATTTTTAAGTCTGGATGTCCTGTACAGAGCACATTCAGGGCTTTTCAGAGATACTAAATGATTGGATGTTTCACCATGACCACTCCCTCTCCTTGGTCTTCAAAAATGTCTGATATTAATTTAGTGACATTTCTTATGGAAATATTATAATATTTTGTAATATAATTTAAATCTGACTAATTTTTAAACTGTGTGTCATAAATCAACATCTCAGGAAAATGTTATGGGATTTCAAATCAAAATATGACTTTCTGTTACGAAACAGGACGTTGATTTCATACATGTCCTCATATGAGGACACTGGGAATAAAAGCATGTTTATTATGCATTTTGGGAGAAACAACAAATGAATAGGGAAAGAAATTATATTCCAATATTCCTATGAAATATTATATATTATGAAAATCTGGTCAATATTACTCCCATTATTACACCTCTTTTTACATTACATGTTGCCCCAAAAACACATTAATATGCAAATTAGATTTAGTTTATAGATATGAGTCCCGATGAATCCCGATGAACTCTACCAAGAACATAGCATAACTTAATGAATGAAATATCATTTTAAAACTTTTTTAATATATATATATATATATATATATATATATATATATATATAAGTATAATTTTTTTTTTCCCTAAACAATGTGAAAAATACTTTTTTTTTCCTAAAAATTTTTTTACGGGTCTCAGGAGGTTAAAAATGTTTTTTTAAGGTTAGAATTCCTATTAAATGAATTCATCATAACTGCACACCTTAATCAAGCTGTTTGTTTTTTTTATTATAGAACAGTTTATTTTAAAAAATGGAACATTAAATTGCTAATGAATAAATAGAAAAGTGAGCAATACAAATAAAAACAAATGGGTAAGACAATGTACATGACCTTTTTCAAGGCAGATAAATGATTTAAAATAAAAAAAAACAATCAATAGGCAAATAACAGAAAACAAATAAATAGAAAAAAAAAGGTTATTTATATATAAATCACATATTTGCAAATAAATAAATAATTACAGAGAAGGATTTCCTTCATTTCTTGTCTCTTTGCAGCCACTCTTCCACAGTTTTTTCCCCCTCTGCTGTGGCTCCTCACTCTTGTGTGCCCAAACTCTTTTTTTTTTCTAGGCTGCCCATATTGACTGTACATGTACTCTTTGTGCAGTTTGCTGGGGACAGGACAACTCTTGCTCTTAAGCTAAAACCTCTGCTGCCTTCATCTTCCTCAACAGAGTTGTTCTGATCAAGGATGTTCCTGGAGCAACACCTGGAGCTTCCAGAGAAGCAGAGGGAGAGGCAGCTGGCAGAGCAGATGTTGGCGGTGCTGGTGCAGAGTGAGGAAGTGGTTACCCAGGTCGTATGGCCTGACCTGACATGTCAGGTTTGACGACAAAGGGGGAGGTGGAAGTCCTGTCCCAGGCTCACCATGCATTAATGTCTCTTATTTGGCTACTGGACGTGGCCTGTATCTGAGTTAAGGGCAAACTCAGAACAGCACATCCTCTGCCAGTTTCATCCTATAGTTATTGTACCTATTTGAAATGGCACAAATATCAGGATTACCTGAATCTGAGAACTGCATGAATACATTACACTTACAACTGGATGTGGCCCGCTGATCTCAAATGGATGAATTCTGGTCCTTCCCTTCACTGCAGGGCAGTTTCCCACCAGCTTCCATATGGACTGGTAGTCATGTAGAATGGCAGCCCAGCGGTTCACTAAAACGCCCCACTTCACCTTCCCTGCTGGATGAATGGAGCAAAGCTCCAGATGCCTCTACAATCTGACTCATATTGGGCCGTTGCACAGAGCCTGACCCCTATCCCAGCACACACCTGTAAAAAAAAATATATAAAAAATAAAAATAAAAAGCTTACAGTCTAATACATTATCACAGCTGTTTAACTATTTAACAAATGTTTTACTAACCACTTCAGACTGTCCTTTCCATGGCAAGTTGAGGTTTTTGAGTGGGTGGCTTTGAACCTGCCTTTCAGAAGTCTGTCCTCAGCGGACAGGAAACCCCCTGTTTGTCACTATCCGGGGGTCTATCCCACAGCTGGACAATGTCAGTGGCTTCCCATGTGAGCTCAACAAGGTACCTGTCCAGCTTCACTACTCAGTCAAACCCTGGAGTCCCGTCTGCACTCCTACAAGCAGAAAGAAAATCAGTTAGGATGGATGAAAATGTCCTCCAAGTGATGGGATATTAAAGGATGCTTGCAAACATACCTCTTCTTTGGGCTCTGATGCCAGGTCCTGGGAGGACTGAGACAATGACGGTACATCCTGACACAAGCTTATCGTTTCCTTGGTGGACATCAAAGGTAGAAGGGAGATGGTGAGGTCCTGCTCCTCTTCCTCATCCCCAAATCCCTCATCTTCTACTTCCACCAAGTTGTCTGGGACTCTGTCTGGGGCATATAGATCCCATGCAAATTTCTCCCTGAGCTCCCAAGACTACTGTGAGCACACATTCTCCACCCCGATGAGCTCGCCTGACAAAACAAAATTAAATAGAAAATAGAAATTAGAATAAATAGAAAGATTCCTGTTTTAAAACAGATATATGTGTTACAAAGAAAACAGCAAAGCGTGGCATTATAGACACTACCCATGTATTCTCTCTGCTTTGAGTCCACTTATACAAGCATGCAAGGCTGCCAGGAAGACGCTGACTGAGCTCATTGAGGCTATGCTGGAGCGAGACACTGTAGCAGCGCAGTGACGATGGGGGCTTGTTTATGTCCTCGATTCACCGCTCCAAACCTTCCAGCAGATAAGCCTGGAAATTTTCCAGGTTCGCAGTCATAACTGATTTTAAAGCATGTAACATTTAATAACCAATTTATAATTGCAAACTACATAAATGAATCGTCACGAAAACACTTGAGGTGGATGTGGGTGATCTTACTGGGCATGAAGCAGTTGAGGTGGAAAGGACCCTCGAGTGCAGCGGTAGACAGGAAGTGTGAAGTCACATCTCCCTCGTCCCACATGAAAATGCAGACAGAGAGCTTTGCCATGAACAGGCCGTAGAGCGAGTGGCTGAACATGGCAGCTGCTCTGGACAAGCCTACAGCAGAGCAGCAGTCTCTGGCCACATACAGGAGTGTAGGGGGAGCAACTCCAACCGCCTTGTATCTGTTCACAAGGCCTGTGATCACAGACAGCAGCCCCTGACACTCATGTGACGTGAGCATAGACATGACAACCTGTCCATACTCACTGCCAACATTGGTGACCCAGGCTATGGTCTCAGCTGGAGCTTCTGCCAGATTTTTGGCCACCTATTGTTGGAAAACAAGATTTAATGAGCTCCAAACATGCCGCACTTCTACTAAGAATCAAATGGAGATACACAGTTGTTACCTTTTTTGTAGAGTCCATCTTCAGGATGGAGCCAAAGACAGAGCTCACCATACTGGGACTGGAAATCTGGTCATAGAAAAGCTGCTTGGTGGTCAGTACAGATGGCATGGGTGGTGGCATGTGATGCCCTAACTGGTCACATGCAGCAAGGTATTGCAGGGACCTCTTCATTCAGTCCTCACTATGTTGTTCACGCAGTTTGTGATACAGCATAGAGAGTGCTCCCTCATCAGCTTTGCCACATGTATATCACAAGAAAACCCGTTTAAACACACAGACAACCAAGTCAAAGTTTATTAAAGTTCATTAAAAGAGTTCCCTTATAGCAGTGCAGAGGGAAAGGTGTGATGTATCCCAGACCAAAAAAAACACAACTGACTGTACAAACAAGATCTTTGATGCAAGGTACATCACAGAACTCTGGTAAGGTCACCCACAGTGTGTCGTGGTGTTGGGGTGGTATTGTTCTGAGTCTGACACCCATCAAATGTCAAGCAAAGATCAATGGGGGTCGTTTACACATCCTGAGAAGAACCTCAGGTACAGAGTCTTTTGAAAGAACCTTAAAAAAAGAACTACATGTTACATTACATGTTCTAAATTTTAACAGTATTACAAAAAATGTTAAAGTATAAAACTTATATTATTATCATTACAGCCTAGTTAACTAAACTTTCAGTACTTAACTGCACATGCCTATTAATTTTTGCCAATAAGAACAATTCTTTCATGATTCACCTGTAATGAGGATTGCTGAAAACATCCGCGGTGCACCAGATCCAGCAAATCCAGGATGTCATAGGACCACACAGCCAGCTATTTAATGCAGCGCTGAAACTTCAGGTATTCTGTTGTCAGGAAATACCAGTCTGCACCCATCTCACTGACTTGTAGAGCCCACAATATGTCAGTCACTGACCAAACCGTCTGCAGTTTGGCATCCACACACACAGCAGTCAGCGAGTCAAGAAAATCAGCGTTAAAGGTGGTGGAAATACTGTGAACAACACAATTATAGTCAAGCAGAGGGACAAGAAGACAGTTATCACTACAATTATTATGATGTTATTTGTGATAACACATGATCTCTCGCCCTGTGACTCCAACTCCACAGTTGAAACCAGATCATCTGTTGGCTCTATACGGGCACAAAATTGAAAATGTTAGTCATAATTGCATTAATTTGAACGTACATAGAATTATATTAGGAATAGATATTACAAACTCAACATGTGCTGTGGCTGGTTTAGAAAGTGATCTTTGGGTGGATGGAGGAGAGGCCAGACGTGCAGGGCATCAGCAAGTTAAGATGCGGGTGATTTTTTTTTTTTTTTTTTTTTTCTTCAGCCCTATAGTTCTGCTGGTTCCTCTGCAGGATTTAATTTTAGGGCATCCATCCTGCAGCTTGCATTTGTGTCCTTTACTCTAATGAAGTCCACATAGCTGCACAAGAAACGTATATCCCATAATATGAATGATTATAATGATAAATGAAATAAAACACAAGTAATAAGCAAACAAAGTAAATAATTTTGCAACAGACATGTTACCCTTTTTCTCCCTGTCCGTAGCCTCAGAGCTCTTTGTAGCTGCTCTTCTTGTGGATCCCAAAGCCCATCAGACAGTCACCCTCACAGTCAGGTAACATGCCTCTCTCTGCCTGCGCACTCTGATGAACTCTGTGAACTTTTTGAATGTGCAAGCGTCCTGGAGAAAGGCATCTTTGTTGGCCATGAGGGGACCTTGTCTAGTCTGCCAGCCTCATGCTCCCGCTGATGTCCAGACAGGACCATGAGGGAGTAGCCAAGGTCATTTTCTAGCAGCCATTTGAAGGTTTTATTCCTGACTTGCCAGCAGTATCAAAAGAATCCCCTCCACTTTTGATAACCCTGATCTCGACCTCCTCCAGCACAGCCTCAGGACAAAGTGCATCCCTTTAACCAGCAGAAAAATGACATAAAGTGAGTAAAGGGTCAAATAAACAGCTCAGTATTACCCCCTTATTTCTCTGTCACTTCTGCATGAATTTATATTTAAGGGGCCTCAGAGTTTCAGCACAAAAGGCTCCACTTTAGTCCCTTGAGAAATGTGGACTTTGCCCTGACATGCTCTGAGCACCAGTTCTCCAGCTTCAATTCTGCAACAATTCTGCAACAGTACAGCTATACACCTGATATTATGATAAACAATGCACTGCAAAACCCCCTAAACGAAAGAAAACATTTATCAAATGTATTTGAATGTACATTTATCAGCAGGGCTGTGCACAGACATTTTGAGGGGCAGTGGCCCAAACCAAAAAAAGGGGCACTACAGGGGGTGGGTGCTTGTTAAAAAATCATCCAGTTGTTACAAATACACACCAAAAGTTTTTGAAGATTTTTAATGTTTTTTTAAAGAAGCCTCTTCTGCTCACCAAGAAAGCATTTATTTGATCCAAAGTACAGCAAAAACAGTAAAATTTTGAAATATTTTTACTATTTCAAATAACTGATTTCTATTTGAATATATTTTAAAATGTATTTTATTCCGGTGATCAAAGCTACATTTTCAGCATCATTATTCTTCAGTTTCACATGATCCTTCAGATATTCTGATTTCCTGCTCAAGAAACATTTATTATTGTTATTATTATCAATATTTAAAACAGTTGAGTAGATTTTTTTCAGGATTATTTGATGAATATAAATATCCAAAGATCAGCATTTATACACTATAAACATTCAAAAGCTTATATATATATATCATTACAGTATATAATGATGTATACATTACAGTATATAGCAAATCATTACTATATATATATATATATATATATATATATAAAAGAAATTATAGAAATTAGGCCTGCCTAATACTAGTATTTAGCAAGGATGCTTTAAAATGATCATAAGTGATGATAAAGACTTTATAATGAATGAAGAAAAATGTTACAAAAGATTTCTATTTCAAATAAATGCTGTTCTTCTGAACTTTCTATTCCATACCTGAAAACAATTTTACTCAGCAGTTTTCAACATAATACTAATAATAAATGTTTTTGAGCAGCAAATATGAATATTAGAATGATTTCTGAAGGATCATGTGACTGGAGTAATGATGCTAATAGAATTCAAATAGAATATTAATAGCAAGAATTAAAGTGTGACAAACTGCTGAATATTCTATATGATGATATACTTGCTGGCTTTCTGGAGCCTTGAATTCATGTTTATGATGCTGAACTGCCTTTAGCAGCCTCCCTTTGCTCTTTCTCTCGCTTTCTCTTTCTCCTTTTTTGTGTAGGCATTTTTTTTTTCTACAAAGTGTGCCAACAACAGCAAATTTGGTGTTATTTAGGCTATATTTGATCTGATCTGATCTGATTTGATATTCTGTAGCCTACAAGTTGCTACGACTTTTAGAGCAAATCATTACCGACAGAAATACAAAAACAAACTACCAAATTATTAATTCAGCGAATCATCCACTAAGTGTAATTTGGATTGCAGTGCATCTACCTGTTAATGCATTGACCTTTGGGAAGAACTGTGGTCTCCAGAGAGCGGCACACAGATTGTGAGTGATGCCGCGAAGCGGCGGGAAACACGGAGCGGTTTCGCGGAATCAGTGGATCTTTCGCGGAGCGGTAACTGAACGCTTTGAGCTGAGGTGATAGCGGGGGTGGGTTTGGTGAAAGGGCCACCTCAGCCGATGAGGGCAGAGGGGCAGTGGCTCTAGCCACCGGGCCACCCCCCTGTGCACGGCCCTGTTTATCAGGCACTCTCTAAAAAGTCTGTAAATATAGGGCACAGTGCACTGAACTAATTTAAAGGAATTTTTCCGTATCTAATTATTGATTTATTGCATGTGTTTTACATGTATTTTTAATTTTACACTTTATTGCGCTGTGCTTTAGAGTTAACGAAAATGTCCGTAAAATTAGGCTAATGGATAATGTCCCGGTTTTGAGCTGCCAGTAGCCTATATTTCACGTATTTATTTCTTACAGTGAGAGTGGCAGACTTTAGTGAATCAAATTAAGTCAAGGCACTGGACTCTTTTGTAGATTTTAGTAAAGATTAAAAAAAAAATTTTTTTAAAGATTTTCGTTTTCTTGTTATCTTTGTTGATGATTTGCAGCAGAAAACTTAAAAGGGTCGAACAAAGCTAGAAGGCCTACACATTTAAAAGAGGGGGGAAATTACTTGCGTCTATGAAGATCATGAATTAAACTTTTTTTTTTTTTTTAAATAATAGGCTATATATTCAAAAGGGGTCTCAGTATTATCCTAGTTCTCCCGCCGCTTCTGCACTACACGCAAAGAGAAAACAGAGAATTTATAGAAAGATCTCTATGAAGATCATGAATGAAACGATAGGCCTATTCGTTTTATATAGGAATCTATATTTTAGAGTGATGAAACTGTAAACTAACGAAAGGCTCATTATTATCCTTAATACTTCGCTAATAACACTTTGCTAAAAACAAGGCAGATAAAGCACGCGAAAAAGGGTCAAATATGTTGACTTACTGTACGACACAGAAATGGAAAAATGCAGAAATGGATTGGACAATCCATTTATTTCTTACGGAAAAGAGTCATTTTTTACTGCTCCAGGAAAAAAAATATATAATTAACTATAATAATAAAATAAATAAAATTATTTACTGTTTTCGATGAGAGCTGAACATGACTTTCGAGACCAGAAGGCGTGGTAGATTTTCGGCCAATGGGAGCAACGCAGGCCTGAAACAATCCTTTCATCCTGATTCAGAACAATCTTCTCTGTTGGCCCCCCTGCGGCCCCTTGCACACCTGGGCTCCACCCATCTACCTGAGTACAAGTGTTGTGGCCCCACTTTTTAAAATATCGACCAAGTTTGATTTCAGCAACCAGAGTGCTTTCAGGGACCAGCATTAGCCTATTTGTGCATTACCTTTGAAACATTTATCATGGCTCCACAAAGAGGGAGATGGCCTCCTGTTATCTCCAAGAGAGAGAGAGAACGGAGAGAGAAGTTGCGACAGAGGCTTGAAACGGACATGGACCAAACTACATTACGAGTCATGCAGGCAGAAGTTTCCAAAAGAGCAGAAAGGAAATCTAAATTCTGCAAACCTCACTGGCCTCCTGTGATTTCACCAGAGGAAAGTGAGAGGAGGAGACGGTTCAGGAAAAGCCTGGAGAGAGAGTCTTCTCAAGACACTCCTTGGAGGCAGTGGCCTCCAGTGCTGAAAAATGTGAAAGTGTCAGGTAACATTTTAATACTATGAATTAAAGTACAAAAAAGAACGAATTAAATGCAAAAATACAATGTGCATCATGTGTCAAAGATGGTAATTTTTGTTTTTGATTTTTCACAGTTCCCTCGTGTGCATCCCTTGCTGTGCTCCCTCCTCCAACTGCTGTAGCTGATGCAGCCCTTAAACGGGTGCCAAGGGCCACAGCCTGGAGAAGAAAGAAGAGGGCTGAAGAGGACAAAAAGGCCCTGATGCACGGCAAAGCCATCGCACGACGAGCAGATCCAAAGAGATATACCTGCAGGCTGTGTGGACAGCCGAAGAGACTGGAGTTTGGGCACAGTTTTTACAAAGGAAAGAGTTTCTGTGCCGCTTCGGCTGGAAAAAGTGTAACACAGTGGCTCTCCGAGCAGAAGAGGATGGCAGGTATGGACAATTTGAGTAATGTGTCACAGACAGCAGCCTCGAGGAGGAAGAAGACATGCAAACCATATACCTGTCAGCTGTGCCAACAGCCAAAATCAAAGGATTATGGGCACTCGCGATACGCTGGCAAAACCTTCTGCAGCACATACAATGGGAAAACTGTGGAGCTTTGGCTGACAGAGCAACGTGCTCTTGCTCGTATTAAATAGCAATTTCTTGCAATTTTGTCATACTGTTTTTGCTGTTTGCCATTTTTTAAGAATTTTAAACATTAAGAACTGTTCATTTTTAAAGAATTTGTGCATTTAGTGTTCTTGTTTTTACTTTATTTTGTTTACATTTATATATTTTATATTACACTTCCTATATTTTGTTTTCAGTGTGAACTATTTAATAAAACTGTAAATGCAAACAGTCTGTGCTTGACTTAAAGATGTAAAGGGTAAAACTACTATTAAACTAATTCAAATGATATACTTGTATATTCAAGTTTATTTAAAAATGTATATAACAATTTTTTTTCTAAAATATTTAGATTAAATAAACTTTATGCTGATAAATAGAAAAATACTGAGCAATAAAAATATACTGAGCAATACAAATAGATTAGGCAAATGAAGGCAAATGTTCTAAAATAAAGAACCATCATTTAGGACTATTTACATGAGCTTTATGAAGACAAACAAATGATCAGAAATAAACAACAGTCATTACAGAACTATTTACATGAGCATTATTAATAAATGCATTTACATATTTACAATGGAATTGCAATAAAATTACTTATTATTAGATTTAAATATTAATATAGGAGTCAGTAGGAGCCACTTGGAGGTTGGTACAAGTGGCATGGGTGGTGAAGGTGTGATGGACCGTGCGATGCCCAATCCGGTCACATGCCGTGAGTTACTGCAGGGACCTCTTCACCCAGTCCTCACTATATAGTTCACATAGTTTGTGATATATCATAGAGAACCTGTTGCAGAGAGAGTGCTCCCTCATCAACTTTGCCACATGTATATCACAAGAGAACCTGTTTAAACACATAGACAAACCAAGTCAAAGTTTATTAAAGTTCATTTAAAGTGAGAGGTGTGATGTTTCCCAGTCCAAAAAAACTGGCTGTACAAACAAGATCTTTGATGCAAGGTACATCACAAAAGTCCGGCAAGGTCACCCACAGTGTGTCGTGGTGTTGGGATGCTATTGTTCTGAGCCTGACACCCATCAAAGGTTAAGCAAAGATCAAGGGAGGGAAGAGGAGGGGGGCTGCTCACAGTCCCCTTCTAATGAACAGGTTTGACTACTTTAGTAATTTCCATGAGTATAAATCTTAATGTTTAATCATATAATGATATTCTAGGGAATTGTGTGC